>MU941522.1:0-13221 GCA_036418165.1 Cooperia oncophora
CGGTGATATCGCAAAGAAGCATGCTCCAGTGCAATACAGAAAGAGCTAGCGCCATTCGTGAATGCGTGGAAATTCAAGTCCTCGAAATGGTGTCATCTCATTTTTCTTGGAGAAAGGGGAGGTGTTGTACGGCGACCTTTTTTCTGAGGTGAAGGGGGGGGGGCGTATCCAAGAGAAACTGTGCCCAACGCAACGGCGCGCCCTGCTTTTTGTATAACGCAATGGCTTCACTCTGACCGCGCCTTCTTCGAAAGCCCGCGGTCCTTTAAAGGCAGTTGGCATGTTAAATCACTAAAAACTAGTAGTAATAGTAATACGCCTGGCAGGACGGAATTCCGCGCACCGCAGGTTTTCTTCGCGGGTTTTTGACCGTTTCGGTACGTTTTCCAGACATTTCCCACTACCTAGCACCTTGACAGCATTTTAGACGGAGGACCAAATTATTGTGACATATTCCTTTGATGTCAACCAAGCTCTAATCACTGCACCCTTGTTCAGTGCTACATATCATCCGAGAGCCACTGGGACACTTCCAACGACTCCTGCTTCCTTCTTGAGTCCACTACAGACTCATATTTGAACCTCATCATCCGTTTTGCAGTCGTGGGATCTGTCGTGGAGCTTTGGGGCGAATTTCTGAAAATAACTCGTATTTGAGATGATCTGGTTCCATTTATGGAGAATGATAGGCCGGGACAGCAATACCAAAAATTTCTTTTAGACACAATATGGATCGTGTCATCATTTTCACGTTGTTCATGGCTGCCGGTCTGCAAATAATTCAGCGTCGTCGTTCATTTTTCATTTGGTATGTGCATGTAAACTAATACACCTCACATCCCGGAGATGGAGAGAGCGTGGCTGCGAAATTCATTCAAAATAGACATCGACTGCATTTTCAGTGCGGTATTTTTATTTTGAGGCAGTTGTCATCATGCCATTGTGCAGCAGATGATAAGATGAAGTTGTTCCAAACGGAAGTACTTGCTGTAATCACAGAAACGGCGAAGCTCTTCTCTTCGTTAATCTTTATCATATGACAACGTTTCGGGCATAAGCCCTTCGTCAGGTCACTCGATCTTAAATCAACAGCATATACCCTCACAATGTTACAGCACTAATACAGTGAAAAAAGCAACAACCCACACTAGGTAGAAGAGGGAAGGAGAATAGGGCTCCGTCAGGCCTCACTACGTAGCAGTAGGATAGAAATAAAAGTGGAAGGATTGGGATCATTTATAAGGGTGCGGACAAGGGTGATCTAGCATTCGTCACGTATGTCTCCATTGTGCACGTCTTATACTGATAACAAACTCATTGCCACTTTCATCTCCTCCTTGCTGTTGATTGGTGGTCCTTGTTGCTTTATTTCCAGTGCCTCCCTGATCTTTCTTTCAACTGGATCTACCACATTTCTGTGTACGATGGAGATTCGAAGTTCCGGCGGTCTTTCTGTGCGTGCCTTAGTGTGCGGTGTCTCGAGAATGGGTTCTCCGGGTAGCTCTGTGGGCTCCGCAAAGCTCTTAGATGTTCCTCCATTCTCTTGTGAAGTGGCCTCGATGTTTCTCCTATGTAAAACTCGTGACATGAGAGGCACACCACCTTGTACACCACACACTTTTCCTGACACACCTTATGTTCTCCACAGATCACACAGTTAGCTCTTTCACATCGACTCTCGTATGGTCGCGAAGATGTTAAAAGTCGTCGTAAGTTAAGAGGTGGTCGGAATACCAGGCTTATAGGGAGCCGTGATCGTCTTACGACGCGATTAACATCAATAGCGAACGAGTCGCTGATGAAAGGTAACCACGAGATTGGCAGCTGCCCATAAGGTGATCGTGAAAGGGTCCATCCAGCATCGCGAGCTGGCCGCTTTTCATAATTTTTTCATATCCGTTTTGCCGCAAGATGTTCTTCACTTCTGTCTCCATTTGTTCGTGATTCGTGGAGGTCAGATCGTGTGACGTCGTAACCATGTGGTGTACTACATTCACTTTCATGTAAAGAGGATGGCAACTTCTTGCGTGAATGAGGATGTTCTGGGATGCCAACTTCTTATACCACATGCTGTTGATCGCCCTGACTCCCCGGCGCGCCCTCGAGCGCGGTGACCGTCCGAAGATCTTCACTTTGGTATTCAGAAATGGGAGAAAACCGTCTGGGGGAGGTCGCTCGGCTGTCAACTTTATTGATTGACACATCCCGTTCAGCCTTCCAAATGTCCGTCGTAGTGCAGTCCCTGATTTTCCGACAATAAAAATGTCGTCGATGTATCGTCCGAAGTACAGAACTCCAGACGCTAAGGCTGCTCTTTCAAGGCTATCCATAAATATGATAGCAAGCAATGGTGCCAATCGGCTTCCCATAGCGAGTCCCCTCGTCTGCTTGTAATAGATATTCCTGAAGCGAAATATGTTCACCCTAACCACGTTCCGAAGTAGCTCACAAAATGTCTCGACATGGAGGCCAAAGAGCGCTGGGACGATCGTTGGTTGGTTGAGGCGTAAAAGACGCATACAGGCCTCTACAGCTCTTTGTACGTCAACATTGGTGTAAAGTGCAACAACATCAAAACTTTCGTATTGCAACCGTGGTTTATCGCAGAAGTTGCACTGTCGTAGTTGCTCCAGGAATTGCTTCACGTTCTTGAGGTGATGGTGAACATATGAAAGCAGAGGACAGAGGATGCGCTGCAGAAACCAGCTTATTCTGTCCGTTGGGCCGCCACAGGATGCCACGATTGGCCTTGTTTTAATGGACCCGAGGTCCACCACATCGCCATGCTCACTTCTGACCAACTTATGCGTTTTCACAAGTTGATAATAAGTCGGTACACTTGCGTACTTCGGCAGTAGTTGATCCAGAGTGCACTTCTCTAGCTTCGGACCGAGGGTTCTTCTTATCACCTCCTCAAGGCTTCTGACACTCCTCGTTTTGTTATTGTTCTATGCGAAGTCACCTCATAAGTAGTAGAATCCGACAGTACACCTTCACTCAGAGTAATATCTCGTTCTCGCGACATCACAACAAAACCGCCACACTTATCTCCTACTGAGAAGCGTAGCGACCTCTTCAAGTTGATGGCTTTCGTAAGACCTGCTCGCTCCGAATCTGTCATGTTGTCCGGAGTTCGCCGATTTCTATGATCTCGGTATACTCGAAGAAGGTCCTGTTTTAGTGCGGTTACTCTCGCAGTAAATTCAGGATTTTGTTGTGGGGTGTGGACATATTTTCGAGGGAACGGCATTTCTCTACGGAGGGTTTCCTGAAGAGTCGGCACGGTGGATCCAATCTGACATTTCCAGCTTTGACTATACCAAAATTTATGTACTGCTGTGATTATGTCGTCTTCCAGCTTCTTCGAAAATTTTGGTTTGGGACAAAAATTCGGACCAAGGTTCAACATTGCCTGAACATCATCATCAATAAGGTCTCCATCGATGATCGTGCACCGACGTGGTGGTATGGAGTCGGGAATGATGAAGGACGGCATAGCTGAACTCATAAGGCGATTGAACTTTTTTGCCCGTAGTCTCTGCCTGGTTTGTTTGCCTGAGTCGTTCGCAAGCTGATCTGTGGTAGCCGATCAATTCTTGCCAGAACTCCCTGCTCATGCGTTGTCTAAGCATCGCTTTCAGTTGAACAATACTCCGAATATATTTCGTTCTTGTTCGTCGCTGGTCCGCGATAGCGGCATCCAAAAGACATCGTTGGAGATCCTTCACCGCATGACGAACGCCGTGCTGACGGAAGCGACGAAAGCGAGCTAACATGTGATGGATAAACATGGGAGCTATGTCGTACGACTTGCATTTTAGGAGGAATTCAATGGACAGGTCAAGGGAAAGGGCGTGCTGATGACAAGCTACATAATTTAGCATCACCATAAAAGAGTCCCTACTGAGATGATAATGAACTTGTAGGCTCTTAAGATTAATCAGAATCGATGGTTCCCTGAGCTTCATGTGTTTAATCTTGCTGTAATCACAGAAACGGCGAAGCTCTTCTCTTCGTTAAATCTTTATCATATGACAACGTTTCGGGCATAAGCCCTTCGTCAGGTCACTCGATCTTAAATCAACAGCATATACCCTCACAATGTTACAGCACTAATACAGTGAAAAAAGCAACAACCCACACTAGGTAGAAGAGGGAAGGAGAATAGGGCTCCGTCAGGCCTCACTACGTAGCAGTAGGATACAAATAAAAGTGGAAGGATTGGGATCATTTATAAGGGTGCGGACAAGGGTGATCTAGCATTCGTCACGTATGTCTCCATTGTGCACGTCTTATACTGATAACAAACTCATTGCCACTTTCATCTCCTCCTTGCTGTTGATTGGTGGTCCTTGTTGCTTTATTTCCAGTGCCTCCCTGATCTTTCTTTCAACTGGATCTACCACATTTCTGTGTATGCGATGCTGGAGATTCGAAGCCTTCCGGCGAGTCTTCTTGTGCGTGCCTTAGGAGAACATCGAGGCCACTTCACAAGAGAATGGAGGAACATCTAAGAGCTTTGCGGAGCCCACAGAGCTACCCGGAGAACCCATTCTCGAGACACCGCACACTAAGGCACGCACAAGAAAGACCGCCGGAACTTCGAATCTCCATCGTACACAGAAATGTGGTAGATCCAGTTGAAAGAAAGATCAGGGAGGCACCTTGGAATAAAAGCACAACAAGGACCACCAATCAACAGCAAGGAGGAGATGAAAGTGGCAATGAGTTTGTTATCAGTATAAGATGTGCACAATGGAGACATACGTGACGAATGCTAGATCACCCTTGTCCGCACCCTTATAAATGATCCCAATCCTTCCACTTTTATTTCTATCCTACTGCTACGTAGTGAGGCCTGACGGAGCCCTGTTCTCCTTCCCTCTTCTACCTAGTGTGGGTTGTTGCTTTTTTCACTGTATTAGTGCTGTAACATTGTGAGGGTATATGCTGTTGATTTAAGATCGAGTGACCTGACGAAGGGCTTATGCCCGAAACGTTGTCATATGATAAAGATTTAACGAAGAGAAGAGCTTCGCCGTTTCTGTGATTATAGCAAGATTAAACACATGAAGCTCAGGGAACCATCGATTCTAGGCAAGTATCCTTTTAGAAACGAATGTGAGAATAGTAGTAAACTATTTATATGTTCAAAATAAAGTATGCCCACCACGCCCTCTCATCTCCTAGACTGTGTGGGGACCTCTAACAGCCACCGTTTTTTCATAGAATACACATCCTCAATAGAGAAAAGTATTTAGTTGTGTGATAGCGAGCTTCGGGTGCCCCGCTTCCAAACACTTTTTGTAATACTTTCTATGAAAGTTGCTGTCACCTGTCACGTTCTTCAGTATTTTGGGGCGCACTCTTTGCCTTACAGAAAGTAAGAAGAGCAGACAGACAGGATTATGTACATATGCCAATAGGCTGCACCACTTTCGCGACTGGGGAAGTCCAGGCAGACGAGTCAGAAGCTTGCAGTTGATTTCGAGAAATGTATGCATAAGTAGCAAAAACATTGAGCACACGAACCGGATATCAGTTGAAATGGGCGAGGGAGGACTCAAACGAGCACGGTCGTTCTCCTCCGCTGACACTTGGACGGGCGAATACGCACATATCGCTTATCGCATTTCAGAACCGATCTGTCTCGGTTCTATGGGTGTTGCTCATAAACAGGTGGGGTTCCCCACTCATCTAAAATGTATGTATGCACAGCTTTCATTCTCAGCGATAACGGTGTTTGCGGTGGTATTACCTACCAGATACGCTAACAAATAGCTCTCCCATATGACTTTTTTGGAAGGATAGTCCCGTGGAAAGCGAAATCCCCCAGCACACGGGGAGGAGTTTAGTACAGCAACCCCTCTGAGGTTATATCGTCCAAACTACCTCCAATTCTAGAGATAGGGAGGGTGTGTTGCTATTTCACTTGCCGACGCGCCAGAAACTTGTGGCACACTGCCATTCGCATCATCTTGTACAACGAAGAGGTTCCACATATCTGGCAATTCGCAGGCTTTGCCTTCGAAAGGCACATATCGCGCTGATCGACAGCGGATACTACCCCATGACATTTATACCCTTCTTCTTTACGCACTGAGCATGAGGAAAGTCAATGCATGCTCTATCGCGCCTATCGGATGTCCGCGAAATTGCTTTGATTTGTACAGTTCTGAAGCAATGCACCACTACAAGAATTACAAAATGTGGTGTGAGTCAGCCCCCGATGTGGTGTACACTATCATGCGGTATGGCATGACTCATAGCATACCTGGAATGTATCGATTCACATTTATTTTATGCGACCATATGATTTCATAATTTTTGTGGGTGTGCGTTCAGTTTTCCGTTGTGAGCGCCGTCTTTTTTACATCACACTTGCTGATGATCATTTCTTACATTAAATTTTGGAAAATCGCGTCTCACCAACGCGGGGGGGTAAATGGGTGTAAGTTTGTTACGAGCTATTTTTCGAACCCGTTTTTAGAAATCTCTCTTATTCTTTCTCACAAGCCCATTACTACCGTGTTAGTCTATCTAACCTCTCTGAGGTGCCTGATTTTGACGCTAGATGATCTCTTTGCGATGATTCAACTTTTTTTGCTCCCTCGGAGAAGATAACATTACTGTGAACGGTGTTCTTGCTGTTCATCCACGTAATTTGTTTAGCGTTATGCAATTTTATATTGGTAAATACGCTTGTCGACACTCCATTTAGCGCCACCCACTGGTTTGCCCCCTCCTCTAACAATGAGCGGAAATGACAAATGATGTGACTCGCTTTAGAACATTCCCCGGCGTGGGTTTTGTACTTGCTGATTGATTGCTGTAAATACTTGATGGGCGTGGGCAACCGAAGTGACTTTAGGGAAATACATTGGAGAAAAACTTTACCCAAAAAGGAAAGAAAAAGTAGAAACAGAAGAGCTATTCAACACAATCTGTCACTTACATGCCCTTCAGAACCGCACGATTAAGAATACTCTATTAAACGCCAACAAA
Organism: Cooperia oncophora; assembly: GCA_036418165.1. Taxonomy (NCBI): domain Eukaryota; kingdom Metazoa; phylum Nematoda; class Chromadorea; order Rhabditida; family Trichostrongylidae; genus Cooperia; species Cooperia oncophora. The sequence continues at coordinate 7,006 of MU941522.1, forward strand.
GGCACATTTCGCGATTGCACGTCATTCGCAGTGATGTAAAGTGTAAAAGTGCACAGTGGAAAGAAGCCACTCAAAAAAATAGAAGCCAACGAAAATGCCTGTGGCTATCGAGTTTAATGAATGGACCAACAGAAGAAAATCAAGAAACGAAGAGATGCTCAGAAGAGGCGACAGATGGAGCAAAGCATTCAGAAACCTCTGCGAGTATATGACCGAGTCGGCAAAGACAACACGATCACTAACGTGGGCTAACCAGCATGGTCAAGCGTGGCCATGGCTCTTCCCATGCGCGAGGCGAACGGGTTTGCAGCTGCAGTAGTGTGCCACTTTTTCCGGGCAAAAGTGAGCTGGAAAGGATCTTGAGAGTACTGATATCCGGGTACCGTATCCATACTCTGCCCTCACTGCCGAACAGTTACTCACACGCCTAACCACAGTCAAACGCGCTACTCTCTGCGCCCTCTGGCTCCTGGTTTTTTCCACCTCTCACGGCTATTCGCTGCAGTTTGGTATCGACGCAAACATTGCATCTTAAAGGCAGTTGACACGATAATTCCCCCAAGACGACAAGTGTCAAACTCCTGGCAGGGTAGTTCCCCACTATACAGCGCCCTACTAGCATTTCAGGCTAAGTAGGAAACCATCGCGCCACCAACTGCCTTCAAGGATAGCGCGAGCGGGATCCGGCAGCGGCACCCGCGTGTTGAAATCCACCAGACCCATTCCTCTGCACTTTTGAGGAATCCCACATTTCGCACACGGTAACAGTCGTCAATCGTAATTGCACATTTTGTATTTTAATCTCGAAATTGTTATGCAATAGCTTCTCAATATTTTACTCGTAGAATGCAAGAATTTTCAATGAAATTCAGGCTACATTTACGAATCAGAGTTTGGAGGAGCCTATCCGCATTAGAGCTCCAGCGGAAATTTTTCATGTGCTAGTACAATGCTGGAAACTAGAGTGGTTTTAATGAGGGCGCTTATTACAACTTCATTGCTCCTATCAATAAAGAAAACTAACACATACGCATATGAATTGGAGCCTCAGAACCTTTCACTTGTAATCGCAATGTGTGCTTTGAAGGCAATTGGCACGAGATTTGGTGCTTACTTAGCCTAAAATGCTAGTAGGGCGCTATATAGTGGGGAAATGGCGAAAGAACGGAGTGAAACGGTCAAAATCCTGCGAAGAAAGAGCCTCCGTTCTCAATGTGTTCAAAATCAATTTTGGACGAGTTTCCCGTACGACATACAATTTTGGACGAGGTATCTTGCCAATAACCGCTACCGAAGGTACGGCTGCATATGTGTACTCATATATCCATGCAGCATCACGGCCGCTTCATACCAATCCCTTCGCTTCATAATTTGCTTAGCAAATGAATCGATTAGAGCGTCAGGAACGGTCGTCCATTTGTGGGCGGGCGGAATGTTGTGGCTTGATAGGGCCCTTATAAGGGCACCTTCCTTGGAAAAGGCATTATGCAGCGCCTGCTCAGGGTCGCGGAATTCCGTCCTGCCAGGCGTATTAATCCTACTCGTCTTGGGGGATTTATCGTGCCAACTGCCTTTAAGGCACGGTCCGCGATAAGGAGCGTAGGTGTTGGCGGCGAAATGTGGAAGGGAAGTTGCCGAGTGACTCGTTCGTGAGGAGAAAATGCCAAAGTGAAGGCGAAACACCTTTAATATCCATTCAACCTCGAACAGTTGCAAGGGTGAAATGCCAAAAAAACGAAAACTAGGGGAAAGGAAACTCGGAGTGCATCCATTTGCCGACTTTTTGTTAATGAACCCTACGACCCCTCTCAAGAGACAGTGTAGCATCCATTTCGTGCTGCTTGTCTTCTAGCATCGCTTTTGGCTGGAAGGCGGACTTCGAAGCGGATGTCCTAGGAAAAAGGACGATTCTGGAGCAAATTTAAAACCGGCGCAGGGCTGTTCACTGGGAACCGCGTTGCCTTCTCATAACGTCTTCTGCATTATCATAGGTCATCGCGTACCGTTCCTTGAATGTTTCGAAAGGCGTCTAGACAGCATCGGTACACCTTAATTGAACGGCGGTTCTGCATCCGAAACCTCATGTAGTGAAGAATAATATGCATGCCGAGAATGATGTCGCGTCTGGTCAAAAATTATGAGAGCAAATAGACACTGTTCGTGGGTTGTTTTCTGTCCACAGAAGTCGTTTGAGGACAACTGCGGCATTCAATTCGCTGCTGTTGCCTGCAAGCTGCTTCCGTTGAGCTGCTTCTGCAAATTTTCTAACCAATCTCGAAAACCTTCTTCGATCGGTAAGTGTCGTCCAATTTTGAAAGTTTCACAATGAACTGAAGTAATGACTCAGCGGGGCTTTGGAAATATTCACCAATTCTTGTTCTGGGTAGCGAGAAAGTTTTCGTAGTTTGCCTGAGGAAATAATCTTACCCAAAAAAGTTCAATACGGTACTCACTCCAAGCCTTGCTTCCTGTGTAATCTGTCTGCAGAATGATACGAGGAAAAGTCTGATTGATTAATTGTTCTTTGGAATGCGCGACGCGTTTCATTCCATTTGGAATCGTAGAGGTTTCTGAATGCCACTTGGCTCATGCAAGACCCTTACGTGGGTCAGCAAAAGCATTGATAAATGTGGTTTTGTATGACGACTGCTGTTTAACGCGCAATTCGTGCTCCGAAAGTTACCACAAGGACGCTGAGCTGCAGGCAAAAGTCAACCTGGGGCGGAATCTGACTTACAGGAGAGACTGAGAGAACCAAGCAGCCAACCTTGGAATGATAGAATTCCTGGTTGGTCCGGAAAAGACTCGAACAAGAATTTAACTCTCTGACTGCATGTGATCAATGACGTCACTTGCTGCCTCCACTACCTTCACCCCCTTTGCCTGTATTTGTTCGAAATAGAGCCGAAGGAGAACCGAACGTAAGTTGAGGCTACAAGCGTATGGAATGGGTACAGTAGCCGCTAGTACAGCTGAGAATATTATTCAAGTCTTCCGATGGGAGGTTTGGCGCATCTGCTGCACAAACTGAATTTTGTGAAAACTGTTTTTATGTTTGGACCAACTACAATACCGCCCCTAATTTTTGGAAAAAAGGCGGATTAATCCGCCGCAAACCGCCGCAAAGCGCCGCATTGTTATAACTCCCTTCAAAGGAGCTAAAATGAAAAGCCAGGCATACCGTTAGATTCGCCTCTACGTGGCGAATCCAACGGTACAACACACGCCGTAATTGTTTGAAAACGAATAGAAATAAACGCAAATCCGCGTTTTTTTCGCTTTTTTGCCATTTTGTCTGGAAACTGTGGAAACATTCTTGCCATTCCCTCAAAAGCCGAGTCGTCTTGGAAGCAGAGTATAGCATCGTTGAGAGAATTCTATTGGAAGGGAGGGAGCGTAGTCGGTCACTACGTGAGAGGGAGCCTTCAGGGCAGGGGCGAGTCAGCACTGACAAACAAAAGAAAAGTAAAGTCATGAATCCCATTATGTCACATCGGCTTATAAGAAAGTGACACCCCTAAACCACCTCAGCCTGGAAGTAAAATAAGACCACAACTTCGTACGTTCGTGAATCCCCCAGCAGGGGGGTCGTAGTAGTCTATATTTTTTTTAATGATTGATTGTTTTTGTTACACTGAGATTTTTCTTGTTTCATGAACATAAGGGGGGGGGGATAGTACTTGCAGGTAGAAAATTTCCCGGTTGTTGTTTTTCCGCTGTTTTTCCCGTTTCACATGTCATATACCGCCCGCCCTACCGCTCGACTCGACAGAAGAACTGGGGAAAAACTAGAAAATTTTCGGTAAATCACGGAAAAAGAAAGAAGGTGGTGGGAAGATGTAGGAAAATAGGAAAATCTAGGAATGTGCTAGGTAGTGTGGGGAGGGGATAATAGTAGAGGAAAAAGAAACAGGGGGTTGAACTTCCGAAAATTCTCATCAGCAGGACATGCCCTGAGTAAGACACATGAAGCTCAGGAACAGGTCAATCGATAATAAGCAAATTCGCTTATTCCATCTAACGAGAAGGTGCGTCTTGATAGCATGCTGAGTTTGCAAAATTGTGTAGCGAGTGAATTGGCACATAAGAAATGAACTTTTTACTATCGAAAACTCCTCCCAACGTTTCTTGGAAGCTAGCTGGTCTTTAAACGATAGGATAAATCCCCAAGACGTGTACGATCAGTACGCCCAGCAGGACAGAATTCGGCGCCCCTGAGCAGGCGCTGCGTAACGCTTTTTCCAAGGAAGGTGCCCTTGTAGCGCCCTATCAAGCTGTAACATGCCGACCCGGACGTCCCATCGCGCCCGCCCTCCCACAAATGTCCGACCGATAATGATTACTTCATTACTTCATTTGCGAAGTGCAACATGAAGCGGAGGGGTTGATGTGAAGCGGCCCCGGTGCTGCGTGGATATTTGTGCACTTATATGCGGCCTACCTACTTCAGCGGTTATTGGCTTGATGCCGATGGATAACGTTATAGCTCGCTGGGTCGGTAGAACGAAGGCTTTCTGCAGGCTTTTCACCGTTTCATTTCGCTGATCCGCCATTTTCCCACTACATAGCGCCTCTGCCTTCATTTCAGGCCGAATACCAAATTATCGTGCCTTATGCCTTTGAAAGCGTGAAACATTTTGGGAAACAGAGATATTCTGCATTACAATTACGTTTTTGGTTTCGCAAGCGATTACGTTCGACAAATGTTAGGGTTGTTCGAAGCACAAGAATTGGCGCTTATTCTTGAAATTATCCACTTTTTGTGGATAACTTAAGAATAATCGGAAATTTTTTTTGAACTAAGGGAATTTCCTGGGAATTTTTTAGCTTAGAAACTCCACTTCTAAAAAAATTACACTTGACTAGAGAAAGGTGCTGCCGTTTAAAAAAGGGTGCCCGGAAGGTAATCTGCTCTTACGCACAATGGTAGTCTTGGGCGGCCTAACAGTGCTCGAAGAGAGTCGTACCGAGTCCCTGCTTTGTATGCGGGTCGTACTGACATCGCCACTTCATCCATCCCAAGGCTGTACCCTGCTTGGAACACAGGGCACGTCTTGCGGTGAATTCCACAATACTCCTTCAAATCTTCCTCCACTGATACGCGCTTCCCTCTAGCTGTCAAACATGACCTCCTTCTTCGCTGGGGATCCCGAACATACAACGTGGGGAGGTAGAAATGTATATTTCTTCAGAGGCAGGATTACTAAAGGACTCGAAAACACTGCACTAGATTCTTTTATTTTATTGACCAAGTTTCTCGCCTACTATCCTTTTTGTAGCGTTTGAGGGTGCGTGAAACTGGCGAAGGATTGAGAGAAACTTCGGTATGGAAAAAACCGAAGTGCAAGTCAGTGTTGTTATCGTCCAAGAAAAATCTGGTACCAATTTACCGTCCCCCGAGGGTGGACAATTTACCGTCCCCGGAGGGTAGAAGGCTTGGTTGGCCTAGGCGGGAAGTCGACCCAGGAATTGAACCCAGGACCGCGGGAGTAGTCCTGGACTGCGCCACTTGTCACTTCACTCCTACTCAACACCTCTGTCACAGAGACATACCCTGATAAAATACTTTCTCGAGCATAATCTGTAATGTCCCTTGTTGTAAGCTCGGCATGATGTCGAATGTTGAATCGCATGTGCCAAACAAGGTTGCTGGATGAAACCTTTTATTGGCCTAACGTTTCGACCTTCTCGTCTTCTTCAGAAGCCTGAAAATATGAAAATAGCTCGAAGGTTTTGATTTGTTGCCTACCCAATCAAGCACCTTCCCCACCCTAGCGTTCCCGACCCTGTATTCCTGGACGCTTGTGAATAGCTGCAAACAAATCACAGAAGCTCCCACCGTGCGGAGCCTAACTCACGCTGTGTGTCAGTAAGATCAGTTAGGACGAATGAGTCCCTTTTGAGCCTCATCGTGTAGCATAGGTAAAATTCGTCCTAACGCGAGTAGCCTCTACTCTAGCTTACCCACAAACGCCAGGAATTCATTTGGAATTGACAGACACTCATTTCGGTTGCTTCATCCTTGTTCAGAGTGCGAGCTACAGTAAGGGCTACGTGCGCTAGGACGAAATTTTACTTATGCTGCACGATGAGACTCAAGTGAGGCTCAATGGTCCTTACTATTGGGTTGGCACATAAGTAATGGCGTTTTTTTCAATTGAAAATTTTGTTCCAAAAGTGAAATGTTTTGCAAGCAAGCTTGATATCATCTGATAG
>MU941525.1:0-13703 GCA_036418165.1 Cooperia oncophora
TGACGGCTATCCATTTGAAAGAGGGAACACAGCTTGAATATTGTGTTTCTCTTCTCTTACGTGCTATTATTCAATGTGCTCCCTGCCGATTTCTTGCTTTGAGACCATTTTCATCGTAGAAAACTCTCGAGCGTCCTTAGTATCTCCATTGCATTGCTTATATTGACCATCTACGATAACCCTCTTCTCTCTGGGATCTGTTAGAAGAAGAACATTCTTCAAAGGAATCCCCCCCTGACTGCTTCTCGGAATCGCAAGATTCCGAAAAAAGCCCTTATAAGGGCCCTATCAAGCCACAACTTTACGTCCCAAACGCCCGCCACGCCCGCCCGCCCACAAATGGACGACCGTTCCTGACGCTCGTATTCATTCATTTGCTAGCAAATTATGAAGCGAAGGGATTGGTATGAAGCGGCCGTGATGCTGCATGCATATATGGGTACACATATGCAGCCGTATCTTCGGTAGCGGTGATTGGCAAGATGCCTACGGGAAACTCGTCCGAAATCGATTTACAAGTCACTGAGAACGGAGGCTTTTTCTTCGCAGGATTTTGACCGTTTCACTCCGTTCTTTCGCCATTTCCCCACTATACAGCGCCCTACTAGCATTTTAGGCTAAGTAGGAAACCATCGTGCCAACTGCCTTTAAATATTTCCTGAGTACTGCTTGCTACCTTAGACCTTTATGTACCAAAACGAAGTGTAGTTCTTTATGTGCCAAAAATCGCCTCAGATCTTACAGGTGGAGTCCACGCTGGTCGTATTGGCGGAACAGGGTACTATTGTGTTTTCTCGTTGGCGGGCCATTTTCTTTGCAGTATCAGGAAATCAAGGAATACTCACCTGTCTTGGCTCGTACCATCTACCTGAAGCAAACCTTTCCATACCTGATTTCATGGAGACCATTTTCTAACCTTTTCATCTTTCTTTAGCATGCACTCCGTATCCGGAAGATGAGGAGGGCGTGACTGCATGCGCTATTTTAAAAACAGTGTACATGTGTTTTTTGTGCGATTGCCATTTGAGACAATTGTGATCCTGCCTTGTGCTGGACAGGGACGTAAAAGACAGTTTTCTTATAATGACAATATCCCATACAAAACGCAACCGCCGCCACGTTCAAATGAAGTAGTAAGTCACACCCATCCCACCTCGTGACACTGAATGTAACTTATACTTCGAGGAAACATATTGGACTTCTCGGCTTGTCATGAGCCGGGCGTACCCTACTTCTTCAATTTGCACCTTTTTTTCTGCAGATCGGTGGCTTATCGCGAACTACACTGCGAAGCAAAATCATAGTTCCACCCATGAATCTCCAAAATCCTGTCTCACACGAGGTTTTCCAGAAGGCCCCCATACAGAAAAAGTGGTAATTACCAATACCAATCCGCATGCCAACACCAAACTGTAGCTCGAAAAACAGTTTTTCTCTCGTAATTTTTTTTCAAAAATAAGGTCGTTCCTGCAACGCAGCAAAAGTATTAGTGTCCACCCACTATCTTCGGCTGACAGTCTCCATTTTTGTTCGGCTGGAAACATCTCATCATTATGGACTTCTGGCCTCTTTCTAGCGTACGGCCAAGTGAACTCATTAATGGACTTCGAAAAAGGGACAGATATATTCCCAAGAAGACTCGCAAGAAACTGTAATGATCGTCGAATGCGGCGGGGTGTGCGGCCGCACCTCATCCATGTTATCAACAATTTTTTCCAGGAACTACAGGATGTATTGCAGCTGAGAAGAGCCCTGGACATCCTTCCTTTGTGCACGAAGGGAATCCTGAGCCCGCGGGGCGCGGGGGCCGGGCGGCGCGGGCCGCCGGGGCGGGCGGGCCGCGCGGGGCGCCGGGCCGGCGGCCGGCGCTCGGAATGACGCCGTATCCTTTAGGAAAAGCATCCAGCTCTGCGCATCTACGCAGGTTAATGTCTCGGAGGAGACTGTTAGGCGTCTCTTGAAATTCCCGGGTTCACTCATAGGGGATGGGTTACGGTACTGTTTCTAACTGAAAACCATCGCGAAAACCTAATTGGCTCTGCTCGAAGATGTTGCCGAACCCAATGGAGTGAGGTTAGTTAGCTTTTGGCTGCGGTGCCCTACTGCTTGTCTGTGTTGTTTTTTTCAGTTTTTTTTTCTCGCGGTCGTGTTTTCTGATGAGAAAAAATTCAACTGCGACGGCTCCGACGAAAACCGATTCCGCTGGCACGACATGAGGAAAGATAAGTTTCATTTTTCCGGGCAGAAATTCAAAGGATGGTGGGCTGCCATCGCATCAAGGGAACGTCTGAAACTGCGCTCCGTATGACAAAAGAAATTATTTCTTCCGTCATCTAAAAGTCACGCGACAACGTCTCCTTGCTTTCTGGCGTAGAAATCAGCAAGAAAGTCCCGTTTTCATGCAGGATAATGCACCAGTTCATGACAGTCGAAGCACTCGAGCGTGATTCAGTTGTCACCAAACCGCTCTTTTGCCCTGGCCAGCGAGTAGCCCCGACTAAAACCCAATCGAGGATGTGAGGGGCTTCATGGTGCGTATGATCCATGAGAGTAATGCACAATTCCACAAGGTCCGTGAGCTTAGGGAGTTAATCATTGGGGCAGTCGGCCGACAGCCTATTAAAATCTCTAATCGAACATGGGCAACCGTATTTTCCAACTTAATTGGAGAAATAGAGTTCCAATAGATTACTGGATCAAAATTTATTCATTTTATTGTACACTTGTTGTTGGAATATTCGATTTGTTCGGTGGAACTATACTTTTGCTGCGTTGTCAGAACGACCATTTTTGAAAAAATTGACGAAAAAAAATTGTTTTTTCAAGTTAGTTTTGTTGTTGGCATGCGAATTGGTATTGGTAATTACCACATTTTTGTATGGGGGCATTTTTGAAAACGTCGTGTAAGACAGGATTTTGTGAGATTCATGGGTGGAAAGCTGAACGGTAGGCTTCCCTCCTTACACAGTGCGGTATGCATTGCATCCGTACTAAGAATCATAGCTGCTTTCGAATTTGAATATGGGCTGTTTCGAGAGCCTGAGGAAAAGAACTATGTACTCCAGGGCCGACCCAGAATGTAAGAAGCAAAAGTGTTACCCTTCGCCACTACGTTGGAACAAGCGAAGAAAAGTGCGATATTAAGTCTGTAACCTCCCTCCTCACAGTGTTCAAGTCAGGGGATATCCTCTAAAAGTTACCTTCTATAGCCGCTTGAGCGGTACGAGCACTTGCGTGGGTAAAATGGGATGATCGTGACGATTATGAAGCCCAAAGATGGCTCTCAATTAATTTGCAGCGTCTGCCTCATCGCATTCTCCCAGTCTCTGAAGCGACCGGGAACTCTGCCGTATAAGTGGGTCTGTTAGGGACAACAGGTGATTCTGAGAGCGACTGCAGAATGAGAGTTCTGCTTTTTCCGTCTCCAGACGGCCTGATCATTGCCTTTCAACTGACCAGCCATTCGTCTGCTTTTTTATTGCTGTACTAACTCCTAGTAGATGTTGGATCGCGGATTTAATTGTATAGCACGCCTTTGAGCCTTTTTCCTTAACCCGGTGAAGCAGAATCAATCGTAATTGTACTCGGCCAGTTCTGAGAAAGAAATTGTCATTCGGTCTCCTTGACTTTCTGGGGAGGTTCTTTTTATGAGTCTCGCCTCCAATGCAGTCGCAAAGTGTCCTTAATAGAGTTTCCGTTCAAGGGCTCCTTATTTTAAGCAGTGGCAAGCTTACTACTCTCGTACTCATGGTCGTTAAAGTCCTCTTTGGAAAAACCAAGTGTTCCTTCAAATGAGGCCACATGCGAGTTATTTCTGGACACACATTGAGAAACTTTCGATGACCTGACACGCATTCTGTCGTCATGACGAATGCGAGGCGCATCCCATTGGGATTCGCAAACGACGTGAACTTTAGCCCATCTATTTATTACCAGTCAAGCTGAATCGCGTTTACCCTGCTCGCCCACTCACTGCTAGCGGACCTTCTTTTCAAAATTTATTTTTCTATTTGTTCAAATTTCCTCCTTCTTCACGACCTCTTCCCGACATGTTTTTTCTAAAATTTGGAGATCGAGAAAGAAGGAAGGATCTTCCAAATAACTACCACAAACCACTATGAGAATAGAGACTTTATGGCAGTTTTGCGATGCAGCTTAAAGGAGGTGTGAGCAGCTCACAGGAGATGTGGTGAGTTTCTTGTGGCGATTGGGACCCCTCCTCAGCAACCGCATTCCCCCTCCATTGGATTGTTCTTAACGGGTTGTGCCCTGACAATCCATGAGGATGGAAAGATCATCTTGTGCAGGCAGTCCCATTACATGGGTTGCATCGAAGGCAGAAACCGAAAAGATCGCGACCCCAAATAGGTTCGGGGTGTTTTAGGGAGATGATAATTAGCACTGGGGATTTAGCTTTTTTGGTTAAAAAATCAATTTCGAATTTTTTCAAGTGGGAATAGCCGCTGCGTCATGTGTTCCGCAGATTTTCATGCTCGTCTGTCATAGTGATTCGTGTCTTTCGTTGATTGCGGCATTCGGTCTCCACAAAATGACAGCTGATCCCACCTTACACATGTCCTCTGCTCGATTTCACAAGAGTTTTTCTTCTTTTCTTTTTCTTATGAAATATTTTTGGCTCAAGCGGCAAACATTTCTGTGACGTCATTTTAAACTGTGTAATTCTTCCAGCGGCTAGCTTTTGATATTGCCAGTTGAGCTAATTAACGAGTTTTATTGAGTGGACTCCGGAAGTGGATCGCCTCCTCTTCTTTAGCCAATAAAAACGCGACTCTGCCTTGCCGATGATACGGTATGACCAGTGGAGTACGGTAGGTGACCGTATGTACAGTGGGTTACGGGGCACTTGTCAACCATACGGGCTCTTGCTGCGAGGGCCCATGGGTATTTTCTCGAGGCATCTACCAGTCCAGTAGTTGAAGGGAGAAGGTAAAGGAGGAGGATCAGAGAAGGAAGGAAGGAAAAGAAGGAAGGAGGAAGAAAAAAGGAAAGAGAAGAGAGGCTTCCCGGTTGACAAGTGCCCGGAGACGATGTACAGTGCTCCATAACCACATAACATAATATGTGTTTCATTCTGGTCCATCGGCTATTCCCTCTTTACATTTTCGACATCACAGGGAAAGGGCAATGGACACACACAGGCTTATAATTTTTGGAACTTAGCATTTGTTAAAATATATTTATTCTTCTTACTACTCCTTAACTTTGAAACAAATTCTGATTTTCGACAAAATTATTTTTATACGCTATTGGCTTTACCGGACCACATCCTCATGCACGCTCTATATCCCTCAGATAAGGAAGGGATGAAATGTTCTCTGTCCGAACGCCCTTTTTGTGACCCTCAACCACTGCTGAACCAAATCGATAAAAATACGGACTTCACGCCTTCGTGGAAAACTTTTTTCCCGGTTCTTTACTGTTCTCTTATTCCTGCTCTATGATGTGGCTATTGTACGCTCCATATACCTGAATGGGGAAGGTGTGACCGCGTGCTCCATTTGAACATGTCGTGGGATGCTTTTTCGAAGGATATTTGCATTTGGGACGACTACTCCTGTATTGTGCTGGACAAGGACCTACTAGAAGAGTCCTGAAATGACAAGATTCCACAAAAGCGCAGTCGCAACACATCAGCGGTGATTACGCAACACCCTTTTTTTTAAAGATATGGAGTACCAGGGCACATCGTTGTTGGGGAATCCCCAATAGGGGGGGGGTCGTATTTGGTCGCCAGGGGGGGTCGTATTTGGGCTGAGAAAAATTTATTTTGATAGTTGATTTTTCTCGCTTCATGGACGTTGTAAAGGGAGGGGGAGGGGGTCGTATTGTCTAGCGGCTTTTTGCCTGTTTCACATGTGCTGTTTAACCCCCGTCCCTTCCCGTCCCGCTCGACGGCCTCGATTCGGATGAAGCGAAGGGACAGAGGGCTGGGAGGTGGGGGGGGGGGAAGGGAGGGTGCTACAACTCCCAAAAAAAAGGGGAGGGCGGTTCGTATAGAGTCGACTAAAATCCCAGCCAGTGATGTGCCCGTGGTGGAGTATTATTAGGTCATCCCATTCAAACGTGCCGCCGGTTTTATTTGAATAAAACAAGAGGAGAATAGATAGAAAAGTGATATTTTAGCTTTAGGATGAGTAAATCCCTCCTTCACCAATGACCCGCTCCCAGTGCCCCGAGGGCCTTTGGACCTCTGGTACCTTCGATTTTTCAACAAGTGTGGGTAAATTGCTGTTGTTGCCAATTTCGGCAAATGACAAAACATTGTAGCGTCTGCCGTCGAAGAGTACTCTCTACTGAATAGAACAGTTGTAATCGCATGGCTTTATGACGGGCGAATGGGACGATTGAACTCAGGTCTCAGTATTGTTTGTGTCCCAGCACTGATCTACAATACAGTTACTCGGGGGGTCTGGTACTATGACGAGCAACGGTGGCCTTCTTGTAGTTGTGTGGTAGCATCCATTTGTCGATCTGAATGCCGAGGAACAGGCAATATGCACCGACAGTGACGGATTTGTCCTCTGTATAGAGCCGCTTGAAAGCCACAGTGTGGGAATCCTTTGCTATGATGATCATCCACTTGCGCCCACGTAACTCTTCATGGTAGAACTCGGGCGGCTTCTCATCTGCATTCATAGAAAATTGACGATTGTGAGTTTCGACTCGAGGTCCGAGACCACCCATATTTCATCTAGGGCCGGGGTGCGTTTTCACAGTTGTGAGTGACATCTCATGCTGAGAACATTACTGCTGGAGGTATAGAATCGGTACTGCGTTCGTGCTTCTACAAGAAAATTGGGTACCCATGCGCCACCCTCTTGACCATCCTCCGTTTATCGGACATAACTCGGGCAGCAGTTGCAGCTGGGATGTCAGACTCGCGGGGAAGCTCGACAAGGGTCCAGGCCTCGTTATTTCTAGACCAGATATTCAGTGCCTGACTTCATCCACCCGTTTTTCTTGTGCAGGATGAATATTATGGGACCACCCACGACAACAAATTTTTTCCTTTCTTCCTTGTACGGGCTCCTGAACCAGATCTTCCACCGTGTATTTCGAGAACACCCTTACACACAACTATGGTCCGGCGCAGGTCAAATTTGAGCAGCGCACTTTCCTTTTATGACGTCTGATTTGAAAAACCGGCGCCGATTTTCACCACTCGGGCTTCTTTTCAATTTCTCGAGAACTTCTTCTGGGCTAGGTTCGCCAAATTTCACAGATACACAGCTTAAGGTACTAGCTTCCAAATGGTATAGTAGCCCGCTGCTCTATCCCCTTTGCTTTTCTGCCAGTCCTCTAAATGTAGCGGCACGTTTGAATGGGATGACCTAATAAATCGTGCCCACAGGATCTTGACGCTGTCGATAGTGTTTGTTTTTTATTACATCGCGCACCCTTTTTCTGTGGCTGATCAACGTGGAGTCCTGAGGTTAAAAAGCTTGCTGATGAGAGTTGCGAGCATCAGAGGCAAAACTCGTTGTACCTATTGACAAATCATTCCTTTCCAATGAATTCTGCCGCAAGCCATGTTTCACCTTTGATACGACTCTTCTCGGCTCACGATCGTAATGCGGCCGCCGCTGCGTGCGGCTGTGCCTGCGATGCCGCGTCCGAAAGACCGAGATTGTCTCTGCCGACGTTCGAACATATGAGTGATACAATAGAAGGGAAAACTCGAAAATCGCCTGTCATAAAGTCCCGTAGTGAAGCTGCCCAATAAAATGGAATTGAACGCGGTTTAGTGCGAATGAACTGTTTATGTTTCTTAGCCGCATTCCTTGTTACCGACTTCCATTGTTTGTTTTTTTTCGCCTCGATTTGCATGCGTTCGTGCCCACAGCTTATTGCTTATCGTTTTTTTTTACGACCCAGTCTTTGTGCTCTCTTTTTTGGCCTCTTTTTTGATTCATTTGTCTCTGCTTAACGATCTTCGCGCTATTACACTCCGGAATCGAGTGATTGGTTGACGACATAATAACCAACGCCTCTCACTAAGAGTTCCCCTTTACTGCCTGTGATCAGCTGTTGCTACTTCAAGTTCCCAACTTCCAGGTCTCTTTTCCGGATTAAGGAACTCTGCATTTAAGTTGCTTTCCGAATACTAGTCATGCTTCATTTTTGCTTTCCTTAATTTTTTTTGCCCTTGATGATTGAGAAAAGCTGAGCTTTTCGAACAGAAATCTTGTCGTTGACCTTACGAATTCTTTTCGCGCCTCACTTTGGTTTCTGTTCTATATAGCAGATCGCATAGTAAACATGATATGTACCGGACGCTGTCCGCAATCATCAACACGTTTACAGTCGGGTACGTGGGCGGAGGCCCCACCTACGTTGTGCCTCATCACTGAGTGCGCCGCTCCCTCTGCTAGGCACTTGAGAGGAGGAGGAGAAAATAGGAGTTTATAGAGATATGTAGGATTAGTCAATAGCGCATAGCGGTAGGCTCAGATCCTTCGCACGACCAGGGTGGAACGTGATATTAACAATGCCTTTCTTTCGTTGTGCACATGGTGCAACACGCGGTCTGCAACAGCAGTTCTCAACAAGAGCCAAAAGACGGAAAATGTTTTTGGGAGGTTCAGGCTTTTCTAAAAGCCATAAACTTCAGTGTACATATTCATAGGTAGAAGACAAAAGTACTAGGTGAAGCATTTAGAACCATTAAAGGCAGTTGGCACGATAAATCCCTCAAGAGGAGTAGGATTGATACGCCTGGCAGGACGAAATTCCGCGACCCTGAGCAGGCGCTGCGTGTTCCCTTTCCAAGGGAAATGCCCCTATAAGAGCCTTACTTCATAGCCACGACCCAAACGCGCCACGCCCGCCCCACAAATGGACGACCGTTCCTGACGCTCTAATCGATTCATTTGCTAAGCAAATTATGAAGCGAAGGATTGGTATGAAGCGGCCGTGATGCTGCATGGATATATGAGTACACATTTGCAGCCGTACCTTCGGTAGCGGTTATTGGCAAGATGCCTACAGGAAACTCGTCCAAAATTGATTTCTAACACACTGAGAACGGAGGCTCTTTCTTCGCAGGATTTTGGACCGTTTCACCCCTTCTTTCGCCATTCCCCACTAATATAGCCCCTACTTTTAGGGGGGGGCGGCATTTGTTTTAAGCAAGCCCATCCACCGTGCACAGCTCACCGAATGAAGATCGGGAAAGAAGCACAGCATAGTAGTCCTGAACGGATTGTAGGTATTTCAACACTGTAGTTTGGGCAGAGTCTTGTCTATCATTGTGCTTTTAATCCCCTCTTCACCGAACTAAATGGTGCTCTCGTACTCTCTCAAACGTTGGAGAGGAGGTAAGCACCACTGAGAACTGCCCTTTCGAGACAGAGCTCCTCCTATAGGTCTAGCGTAAAATATGCTCTAAACCACGGCTTCTTATTTCTTTTTTTACGCTCATGTTTCTATCATCGGTTTTTTCTTTTCTCCGACCTATCATGCCCCTTTTAATTTCCTACTTCTACTCCTTTAGACGTTTATGAACTTCTTCGTGACTGAATTTTCGATTTAATAGTACTTTTCAAGATCTTCGATTCTCTCCTCTTTGCCATATGTTGTTTTCACCAGCCAAGTTCACTCACTGTTTTCGCCTCAACTCTTCTTCCTCAGTAGTTCGCACTTCACATTCCGTTGGTTGCACCAGACATCAAAACGGCCGCCGCAGACGCTTCCGGGGTGCGGCTAAGTCTTGGGCGAATGACCAGTTGAAAAGGTGTATAATTTGAACAGATGGTAACGCTCTATCAACATTCAGGCATAAATTCGGGGCGAGCATGGAAACTTGTGACTGCTGCTATACTTACCGTTTGTAGCACTTTATGCAGTTTTTTGGATAACTGCTGTTCTAGCCGCAGCACGCGTTACGAAAGTTAAAAAATAGGCCCTGGTGGCGTAACGGATAGCGCACTCGCCCGGAAAGCGTGAGGTGCGGGTTCGACTCCCGCCTGGGGCACGACTTTTGCCCACAACTCAGCATTCTTGTGATAACACAGTGTTTTTTTCTTTGAATAGTCTATGTTATAATACACTTTACATCACCGCAATTGTCGGGTCGCAATCAGCGGCTCGCACCTGCGGCGTTTCCATCATTGGTTGCTCCCTCCCTAAATCGATCTTTACCCGATCGCCATTGGTAGAGCAACGAGGCCGAACGCCCATTTGGACCGCGTTGCACAGCCGCCCTCCGACAGTCCGCAATGATGAGGACTGTAGTTGGCAATATCTCATCACAGCAATCTTCCGCCCCCTTAATGCACAAACGCGTAATTGTAAAAGGCAAATGGCACGATAAATTTCCAAGACATGTAGGATTAATACGCTTAGCAGGACAGAACTCGGCGCCCCTGAGCAGGCGCTGCGGAGCGCCTTTTTAGGAGAAGGTACCCTTATAGCACCCCACCGAGCTGCAACATACCGACCTGGTCATCCACCGGCGCCCTCTCGAACACAAATGACCGACCGATGCTGGTGCTCATATCGCCATTTGCGAAGTACAGTATGAAGCAGAAGAGTCGATATGAAGCGGCTACGGTTCTGCATGGACATATGAGGACATACATGTACCGTAGCGGTTATTGGGCACGATGACCAACGGACAACTCGTCCGAGATCGCTTTCTGAGTCGTGTAGAGCGAGGGCTTTTTGCGGAGTTTTCACCTTTTGCTTCACTTTTTCGCAATTTTCCCCACAATATAGCATCTCTGCTACCCTTTCCGACTGAGCACCAAACTAGAGTGCTTTATGCCCTTGAATGTCACAGCTTCTGAGTTTCACTTTCGGACTTCTTTGCTAATACAGCATTCTTACGATGTCTTTTGCTATTATTTTACTCATAAGTCCCTACTAGAAAGTGGATGTTTAAGTTCGATGTTTGAAATTGATGTATACAAGTGAATCGGGAGCGATCTCTGTATCTCTCTCGCTGACTCACTTCTAGGTCCTCCCAACGTTTTCGCAATCTTCGCCACCCCCTCTCGTTCGTCTCAAACTTGATGCGTAACACATAATACGTTATAAACAATGCGCTTGCTGTCGCCATGAAATACTTGGGATGCCATCCTCTAGAGAAAATGCTCCGTCGGAGGCTCTTGCAAGAGTCACATGTGCCAGCTGTCCGAAGAGCGAATCACCCCGACTATTCCCTGTCCAGAATTAGTTGTTGCTTCATAAGAATCTGCGTTCATAACATGCTTTTCCTCTCCCACGAATACTTTTGGATCGATTCCGCTTCAGAAACTTCATACATCGGCGTGTTATGGAAAGCGCATAAAAAGCTTTCCGGATGCATTCTCTCCTCTTCCTTATCGTTTAGCGTACCCATGAGTCGGGTTACTGAGGACCAGGGACGCTCTTTCTCTACGATTTTGCATGTTGGAGGGGTGCATGAAACATTAGAGTCCATTACTCTCAAAAAAATGGGTAACGAGCCTTTCAAAAGTAGGTAGGCCATCCGGTCCCACGATCCCACGTTGATCGTAACTTTGAGAATGCCCAGCAAGCGTAGGGACGGGACGGTCGTTTTGATTGCTGGGGGAGGGTCGCTTCGATGGGTCGTATTTTGGAAAATTTCCCTCAAACAGCAACGGTCCCCTAACTCAGGTCTACATCTTATCTTCTTCATTGATATACACTTCATTTCTAAAACGATGAACGCTCTAATGATAAGGGTACAATAGTAAGCATGACTCCGCCCATACGACCGGCGTAGGATTGTGCCATAGGTGCAATACTTCTCACCCTACCTCTTCAAACGTTGGCCTGCCTTTGTTCCAAGCGCAAGCGTAAGTGGTCTCCTTTATATCCCAATATAGAGAGGGCGTGGCAGCATCCCTGGAACCACAAGGAGCTGCACTTTTGGTGCATATTGCCGTTTTAAGATATTGCAGTGATGAGTTCGTCCAGCACCGGATAGGATCACAGCTGTCATGAATGGAAATATCTCACAATAAAAGAATCCTTCGCTATGTCCACGTAATAAACACAGCCACGCCCTCTCCATATCCAGGATATGAACTGCACGTACATTCAGCCCAATCGCCCACTTTGCAGGAACACTTCTTTTTCCGAGTTTTTTTCCGGACGGTTTTTCCTACTAGCTTTGCTGCAGAATTATGTCGTTTTACATCGGAATGATGCTCTGCTATAAATCTTCTCATTAAAAAGCCTATATGCGGGACATTCCACCTGACTGCGCTCGTTCCAATGACGATTTTTTTGGAACTTATGACTTCGTAAGCGATGCATCGCTCTCAAGCACTTCCCAACGCCTCTGGAGTCACAGTAGGACAGGTTGATAGCCTCGTCATAATCCTGGACCCTTAAGGCAGTGAATTATCCCCACAAATGCAAGGAATTAGAAATGTGAGGAACTAGCGCTTTGGCTCCGAATTGAGAAGAATTGACGGACCCTAATAGTGCTTCAGTCTTCAGAGAGGCAGTCTCGTAGCAGGAATTCCTTAAATTTTTACTTGAACATTTCAGTTTTGCTTGGAGCTTTCAGTCCCAAAAAGTCCACCTCTCCGCAAGAGGCAATATTGAGCGCCAACTGGCCGCTACGGAATTACCGATTTTGTCGATCATTTAACGTCGCGTGCGGCAAGTAGGCTACTTGTGCGACGTGGTGCGGGTACAAATGCTATGCACCAGGACATTCTTACACGCTCAGTCAAACTGGCGCTATAGAACTGATCGCACATGATTCAGAACTGGCAGTCTTGCTATGAATGAGCCTGGCAGTCATTGCAGCCTGGCGGAAAACGAACTCAGACACTATGTACGCCTACTGCCCCTTTTCTGAAATGCAGACCAGAGCTGGATCAACTTTTTACACCTAACGGGCAGACGTGGTAGGGGGCCGCTCCGGGAGAGTTTCAATCTCTCGCCATTGAAATGAAACCCGTTTTGCGCGAAAACGCCTAGCTCGCGCCAAAAATGTCGCCGTCTCCCTCAAACAGGCAGTGAAAGGGAGCTCGACTCCTGTAATACGAATTTCACAACCGTTTCGCGCAAAAGCGCATGGGTCTGCTCTGTAGGCGTTGGTGTGAAAAAGTGGCCGCAGCTCCAGTGCGTATGGCTGGCCCTTGCTTTCCAGGCGCATCTATGCTCGTATTTAGGTGACCAGACCACGTCTGGGGCAATGTCTGTCTTAGTCCACTCCTGGGGAGGGGAGGGGAGGTTTTGGTCAGAACAGAGACAGAATTTTGAACGGGAGAACTTATAGCCGCTTTCGCGAAAATCCATAATCTTAGGGTATGTGGTCTTCATTTGCTCTTACTTCATAGCAAGAACTTCAGAAGCAAGAACTTCTGTCCATTATTGCGGACACTCCACCTCGTGACCCGCATAAGTAAGGGCTCAGCAATCAACTGGGCTTGTTGCTCCCGCCGCGTCTTGACTGCTATGTAGCAGTTTACGAGAGCTCCACTTATAAACATTACCGAGCCCGTGATTGAATGGAATAGCAAGCCGACTCAGACAAAACCAATACGCTCCACTTTTGGAGCGCGTGAATAAGTTCCTTTGTCATTTCTGCAGTACCAGCTTCTCAGTTCTGTTAACTGCCTAAGGCTGTTTCGTGGGCCGTTTGAGGGTTTCTTTTTTCTGGAAGATCCTGTACGAGGTTGACTTGTACCTGTTGAGGTTGACCTTTATCTTAGACGATC
>MU941539.1:0-12423 GCA_036418165.1 Cooperia oncophora
ACTGGTCGACTAATGGTATAGCGGGTTATTCCGCTTGCGGTGGAACAGAGGTGAGCGCTTCTTTCGTTTTGCGGGAGATTCTCGGTTGGGTTAGGACCACGTCATCGGAAATGCTGGGGTGGATTAGGCGCTTTGGCGGGGTAGTACACATCTCTAAACTCGAAACACTTTTAGGCCTTTGAAAAAGACGATTACGTCGAAACGTCAGGCCGCTAAAATAAACTGTTCCACCTAAAAACCTCGAGAGGCACAAGAAAACATACTGATTAAATTGCTATTTTTATTTGTTATATTCTAACTACTTTGAGGGTTAATAAGTATCTATACGCTGCCCGTGTATTTTCATCAGCATCATTGGTACGCTCAAGAGAGCGCATCATGATGCGCGTTCCTCTCATTTTTCCCATCTGCATTGCCAGAAAAGGCCAGGTGAGAAGGGCTGAAGGGTAAGCTTTTCTCACCCATGACGGTAGTGATTTTCAAAGTGATGGGCACAATTAGACTTTAACTTCCCCCATTCTAAAAAAAACAGTTGCGGATTTTGGTCGCAATTTCACCCCGCGAGGTGGGAAGACTGGAAATTTTGTTTCCTGTGATTTGCCCTCCCCCCGTTAACATCTGCCACCTCCTGGAAACGGCGCGACAAGGGCTGGCACTAAAAAGTCTCAAATCACTAAATGCGATGAGCACTTGTCCCTTGGAGTTGTCTTCTCCCTGAACTTCGAATATTACGTCGGCTTGCCGCGTAAAGTTGCGCATTGACTCTGTTCCGCAAGATACGGGTTATGCTTCTTTACATTTCAACTACTGCTTTAAAAAGTATGTTGCTGGCAGGGCGTTAGGAAGCATTTTCCGAGCTGCGACTTCTCTTCCCCCTCCCCCCCCCGCTTCAGTCCGTGGGCGGAGGAGGTACCTCCCGATTAGTTATCAGAAACAGTTAAATGACGTCCCCGGCGAACTGGGGAAGTGAGAAAGGGGAAAAAGTTGCTAGGCCGGACAGTCTCTCTTCGTGCAGCCATTCCCCAACCTACGAGGCACCTTCGTTGTAGGTAAACTCCACATCCCTGAGACGCGGTAGGCCTAACTGCGAACTTCATTTTAATATGTCGTGAATGGGACATTCTACGGGCATTTCGATTTGCGACAACTGACATTCTCTCTGTGCTGGACGAAGGGTGTAATAAGTGTAACGAAATGTTTTCTGAAACAAAAAAAAACTATGAATTTTCATTAAGGGACGAACGGATGAGAAGGAGTTTGGTGCCACTAACGAGTGGAGATCGAAACAAACCTCATCGCCCAAGCCCAAACCTAAGTCTTATGCGCCAACCCCGACTCAATATGAAAACGCTCCTACCACAGTGTTACAAAAGGTTGGCTGCTTTCTGCCTGTTCTGTTTCCATTGTGTATTCTACTTTTTACAGTCGCCAAATATCAGCAGTGTGCCACAGCCACGCCCAAATCGATGGGAAATGCCTGATAATGAATACATAGAAGTAGTGAAACCAGAAGCGAGGCATGAACCTCCTTCATCCTCTCAGCCACAACCTCCAGTCAGAACGGATTCATCTGCTAACACTTTTGCACATCCACCACCTCCAATTCCTCGTTATCGTTCCGCTTTTCAGAGCCTGGAGAAATTCGTAGGTGGAATTCAGGAGGTACTATCTTAAACAAAAACTCGAAATTTGGTGCCAGAATTCATAAGGTATATTTCTTAAGGAAAGGAACGAGTACAAACCACATCAGGAAAACCGCGCTCCGATAAACAACGAAACAAGTCAGACAAGAAATTTATATGAGCGAAGAGGGAATGCTGATTACCAACAGGATCGCAATGAAAGAAAAGGAAGTACTGATTACAAACAGGAACAGTACCAGCGGAGAGGGAATGCTGATTACCAACAGGATCGAAATGAGAGAAGAGGTGATACTGATTACCAACAAGATCAGTACCAGCGGAGAGGGAATACTGAGTTTCAACGGGATCGAAATGCTGAACTCGACCAGGATCGAAACGAGCGCAGGGGAAGTGCAGGATTTCAGCAGGAGAGGTATGATCGCAGAGGGACTTCTGAATTACAACAGGTATAAATTCCTAATCATTTCATGGAATATTCTTGTTTGTAATATCAAGAGAAAACAAAATCAAGATTATCGCTGTGTCCATACTTTGCGGCAGCGTCCAGCAGCGTGTCGATAGATTAGAGAACTATGAGTACCGATCTAGCGGATGCCAGCGTCCACCAGCGTCGAGAAGTAGAGAGTATGGGGAAGTAGGAGTGTAACATGCAGCTGGATTAGGCGTCACGAAATTGTGGCGTGTGCAACCGCACCGTACAAAGGAGCACAGAATCGCAATTTGATGTAGTGTATGCGGCGTTGCGTAATACTACGGTGCGGTTGCACACGCCACAATTTCGCAGTTTCCCCTGATGTAATCTTACCTGCCTCGACTCATACTCCATATCGCAATAGAGGGGAGGGCGTGGCTGTGTACTCAATTTGAATGTGACATTGGCTGCTGTGGTGGGATACTGCTGTCCTGGAACAACTGTGTAATTTTTTTTCGCTGCAAATGCTGAGGCGTGTCAGAGAGGGGAGGGGCTGGTGTCGCGGTGTCAGCCGTTTTTTAACAACTGCTGTCGCCTACTTGTTTCGACGTCTGGTGGAGAACGGGCTGGCGCCGCGACAAATCCAATCCCATCTCCCTGTCACGCCCTCTTCGTTTCCACAATCTGAGGTGGTTCTGCCATTCTTCTTCATGAGACTCTGTAGTTAAGCTAGTTAAAGGCAGTTGCACGATAAATCCCCAAGACGAGTAGGATTAATACGCCTGGCAGGACGGAATTCCGCGACCCTGAGCAGGCGCTGCATAATGCCTTTTCCAAGGGAAGGTGCCCTTATAAGGGCCCTATCAAGCCACAACTTTACGTCCCAAACGCCCGCCACGCCCGCCCGCCCACAAATGGACGACGTTCCTGACGCTCGTATCGATTCATTTGCTAAGCAAATTATGAAGCGAAGGGATTGGTATGAAGCGGCCGTGATGCTGCATGGATATATGAGTACACATATGCAGCCGTACCTTCGGTAGCGGTTATTGGCAAGATGCCTACGGGAAACTCGTCCAAAATTGATTTCTAACACATTGAGAACGGAGGCTCTTTCTTCGCAGGATTTTGACCGTTTCACTCCGTTCTTTCGCCATTTCCCCACTATATAGCGCCCTACTAGCATTTTAGGCCGAGCACCAAATCATCGTGCCAACTATTTTCAAGCTGATAGGCTATACCTAACCTTACACAGGTGTAATTTGCTTCATAAAGAACGTGCTAGAGCTTTCAGCGGTCCAGCGCCTAACATGGGAGGGGGGGGCATGTGAGTCGCAGTCGCTCTACTTGAGCGGCTGGTCGCTTCGGTCGCGAAGTATAAATGCACCATAACTCATGTCAATCATGCATTTGTTTTCTGTTCCAATAAAGAGCTTTTCTAGGATCGAGATGGATATAGTCGTAATGACCGTGCAGACCAGTCATATCGGGAAGCATTTACCGGAAGGTGTGCGAGTATTGATAAGTTTTTTTAAAACTATTTCTTGAAACTATTTCATAGCTTTTACTATATATAAAGCGGTATCTAGGGAAAGCCGTATACGCGATGACCAAAGCTTCCGATCTGTTGCGACAGATCGACGTTTCGACGATGATTATCGTGATCGTTCCTATTCGCAAAATAATCGGTTAACCCCTGATGGTAGCCGGGTCAGGCCATCCTTGCACCAGGCTACAGATGCTTCCATATTCAATCAGCCGATCGATGAAAGTTGCATTCGACGTGAGCCACCCCGTGCCCCTTCTCGAAGCACTGTGATCAGAGAACGTTCCCCTCTGCCCTCCGAACGTCTAGGATTTGTTGGTTCGACTAATCGTCCTCGTACAGATACTCAGTATTCTTCTGGAAGCACCGGTTTTCCACGCGACGGATCACGTGATTATGATCAGCGGTAAGTTGTTCAAAATTAAGCCCAAAACATTGTGAAAAACGTTGTAGTTAAAATTTTGGCTTTCAGGGGTGACCGTGACAACTACAGAGGTTCTGATTATTCAATGCACAAGCCTCTTAATGACGTAGAAGGGTCTGCTACAAGGACATCCGGTTTCACAAGTCGACAGGACAGGTACGTATTGAAAGGATAAAAGGATGGAAGACTTCGCCGTTGATCAATCCCTTTGTGGGATGCGGCACGCATTCTACTTCCATTCAGAATCGTAGTGGCTTATTGAAGCGGTGTGGCCCATACAATGACTTGCGGGCCAACCGATGTACAAGCAGGGTACTGCATCGTTGTGTGAAACACATGGCGGGAGCGTCGTACTTGGTCGCTGGGGAGAAGGGGGGAATCATTTTGGTCGTATTTGGTTTTGTCGTGTTAAAAATTCTTTCCGTTTATTGACTTTTCGAGGTTTTTCCCATTGACTAGAAAATGTGGGAAATTTTGGTTGGCAGGAAGCCTGGAACTTGTAGGAAAATGGTAGGAAGGTACTCACTGGCGAGGGGTCGTACGGAGACCTTCCTCCGAGGGGAGGTCGTACTGACACCACCATTTTACACATCAGGATGCTGTACCCTGTGTACAAGTCAGTGTTGTTCTCCTACCCAGGTGGGTCTGGTACCAATCCACCGTTCCCGGACGAGAGAAGGCTTGGTTGGCCTGGACGGGAGTCGACCCGGCACTTGAACCCAGGACCGCGTGGGGGTGAGCGCGCCACTTGTCACTACACCTCCTCTGCCTCATGCATTCAGGCGAAATGGACTTTACTTAAATGAGAACATACAGTTCATTTTTGTTATTGAAATAAAAGTTTGTATTGTGTTCTTTTTGCAGTCGACAACAAAGCGTTCAAAGTCCTACGGCTAGCGTTGGTCCAAAAAATGACTCGAAACGTCTCGTGAGTTTTCTAGTGTTTATTGTGGTAAATGGCTAGTTTCAAGGGTAGCAAAATAAAGGAAATGTGTTGTCGTCTGACATCTTCGGGATGATGCACTCATTCGTTTTTCATTGAAAAAGGTGCGTCATCCCAACGGTCCATTTCAAGATGACAAAATGAGGCGTTCCAACAGAAAAGGAGCTACCATGCAGCGTTGTCTATGGAGAAAAAAAACATCGGGAACGCCGTACTTTTAGACAAAGTGTACACTCACCTGCGGGGTTCCTGTTACTGGCCATGTGTGAAGTGACTGGGTCCGTAGCTACAGTAACATGAGACCCTCTCCGCTCAAAAATGCATGGGAACAGTGCTCGATTGTAATGATGCTCGGTTATCGTTCCCATATTCCGCTCGGTGGCGCACCGCCGGCCACACGCCCAACCGTAGCCAAACGCGCTACTTGTCTGCGCCCTCCGCCTTCTGGTCCTTCTCTATCGCTGAGTGTGTGTTTCGTTGCGGGATTTCGGTAGCGACGCAAAAGCTGCACACTAAAAATAACGCGGACGGACTATGGCAACGGCATTCACATATCAACATCCTCCAGCCCCGTTCTCGCACATTTTTGAGCGGAGAAAGTGGCACGTCACTGCAGCTGTCCAACCCCTTCAGCTCGGTGCTTGGTAGTGACCGTCCTCGAAGGTGAGGGTAGAATGTAGCTCAAAAACCCCTTCAGACTACAGCATTGTGCGAGAAGAGTGATTCTGGTCGGATATTTACTTGCTTCTTGATACCAAGGCAAGCTAGCTGTGTTCCATAATTTTTACCCGTTAGGGTCACTATCGTTTCTTGCTCTGTTATCTCTGATACAACTTGATCGCGAATGCAAAATGAGTGGGATTTCTCACTTGTGGAGGGTACCAGGCTTCAAGCGCCAGTTCCACGTATCACTTTCCGACAGCGGCTTACCCTAGTATAATTTTTATGAACTTTCGCGCTTTGAGCGTTTTACATCTTCCTATCAGGTAGCCCCATCCCCTCCTTCCCTCACGCGCGACAGCATTTTGTTGGGAGGGGGAGAGCTAGGAAAAGGAGTAGGAAGGAAAGATAACTAGGTATGGGGAAGGGGCTCGTTTCAGAAGGAGGGAGGTTTGAGGGGAGTCGTATTTCTTCAATATTTTCACCCACGGCAGGGCCACTGCTGGTTGTAGAAGGTTCTCCTCTCCTGAGAGAATCAGTCGATGGTTGATGGATAGTTGTCGGGTTCGCTATGGAGTATTCTGGAAAGCTAGAAAGGGAGCACTAATAGCAGGGGTGTAGAGTAAGCATACTAGATTTAGGAACGGAAGAAAAAAGTACATAGAGATTTTCGGACGTTCAGGCAGTCCTACCGGCACGAGGTGTGTAGGACGTTGTAGGTCACAACTGGCGCGCTTAACTCGCGCGATCCTGAGTTCAAATCCCGGGTCGACTGCCGCCCTGCGGACTGTCGTCCCTGGAAGGTAGAAGGCTAGGCCAACCAAGCCTTCTACCCTCCGGGACGGTAAATTGGTACCAGATTCGTCTGGGAGGATAAAACACTGACTTGTACATCGGCTGGCCCCCGCAAGTCATTGTATAGGCCACATCGCATTCAGTAAGCCACTACGATTCTGAATGGAAGTAGCTGCGTGGCTAATCAGCACTAAGGGATTGCGGCAGACTCATTCTTCATCAACCTTCAAGCAATCGTAGAAATTTTGAATCACTCTTCGTATGCCAGCCCACTGCGTTGGATAAGCATGAGGCCGACTAAAAATTCTTGGACAGTCGTTCAAATCAAAACAAATGAGTCATGCGATCGTCCAGTAACGTTGCGAAACAATGCACTGGAACGCTGACGCTTTCCGCGGGCGAAAGGCTCGCCTACTATCTTATCTGAAAGACTTCCTTTCTGCTGCTTCAAGCGCCTCAAACATAGAAGAAGTTCTCGGACGACAATTATCACGCAATGCACATCTTGCTACGACTGCACTATTCATAACCTTTTCAGAGCCTAAACAAATCCCAGCCGCCCATGGCCGGCGTGGAACCAAATGAGCAGGCCTGTCTACGTATGATTCGTGATTTCGCGTTTATCCATCGGAATGTCAACAGTTCAGGTTTTCGACCGGTAAGTCGGCTGCTAGCCTCCTTCAAAGACAGTTCCTGCGATCAAGTGATCCGCAGAAGGCTCCCGTGCATTTGGTATCAGGTCACTCGAATTGAGTGTACCACTTTCGTCGCTTGAAAAAGCGAGAGAAAGCGGACACTGATGCGTAACTCTTGTGCACTTTGTTCTTTTCGGTCTGCAAGACAACGACTTATGTGGTGAACTAGGTGCATGCATTTTGTTGTCTGAAGTCTTGTTTGGCGATTTAATGGGCTTATAGGAGAAGCACTTAGCTTGTCGACTCTTGCGAGCTCACGAGTCGATCTGCTCTCCCTAAATACATTTTTTGAAGCAGGCAAGCAGCAGCAGCTTTTTTGCACTGCAAAATGCGTTTTGACACTGCTTGGCTTCAGCAGTGACGCAGTAGAGCTTTGGTGCAAGAGTTCGTCGTGCATTGCTTACCGTAGTCCTGATCTCATGTTCAGAGTTTGCTATTGCTACTTTCTGTTCCCAGGGTCTTTGTTCCTCGTTTCTTTCTTATATTTGACGGCAATAAGACTAGACGATGCGAAGGAACTATTTGTGATCCAGGGGTTGCACTGAGGCCAAAGGGTGTCAGGTCCGGCGAACTCATACATTCATGCTATGGGACTGTCAGGAAGGAGTTTCATTTAGAGGACCTCAAAAAGATTTTTTCATTTATGTGCTACTTGTTCCCCCGCTACCTATAAAATCAGATCGCGAAAATTGCCTTTATCAAGTAGGACAAGTCTTTGTATGACACCACATCGCAAATGTTTATGATTTAGCTTGGAACAATTCTTAGTTTGTTCCCAACGAACCATGGAGTCGACTATTGGGTCCCATTGATACGTAAATATCTCCCCGACGTCGAAGTGGTACCATTCCGCGATACGGTATGTGTTTTGTCATTCCTTCGTTTCCAGTTCCACATACGATTCCTCTCTTTCACTTCTCTCGTTCGTCATATTCAATATTTTCGCTTTCAGTTTGTGGTAGTTTGGAAAGAAGGAGCCAATTCGAACTAGTTGGAAGACTGCCAGCCCAGCCATTTCCTGTGCTTGCTCAAGAGACTTTTTAGAACAGCGATTATTCCATTAGATACGGGGATTTCCCCTATTAGATGTATTAAATGTATGAGCTTCTTACTGATTGTTATGCGGTTGCACATTTCAAGTTAGAAGTTATATATGTGTAGAAAAACACGAGTTTTATGACTGTGAGAGGTCTTTTATCTGAAAAGTAAAGCTTCTAGTGCCTAATTTCATGGTTTTATGGATCAGCTAGTCGTCGCGTCAGCGATAAGAAAGTGACGGCGGCGAAGGAATGAGATGCATGCCGTTGAAGGTGGCTCAAACGGTTGGAGCAGTTACGGGCTAGGTGGAGGACGACTGGCAGAATAGTTACGTCATGCCTGCTTGTCTGCGTTCTCTTGCTCAAATATCAGAGTTGTTTGTATGCACATTTCTAGGCTCTGAAGAGACGGGATAACAACTGTTGCCAATGGACCCGTTACCTGCGTGCCCCGACAACTACAATTGCCCCCCTTCCCAACATTCCTTGGCGCTAATGCCAGGCTGGTCATAGAACGGTAAAAGAGGGGTAGCGGAAGCTTGGCTTCTGCCTCACAGGGCTTCGCATCGCTCTGTCTCACGGCCGCTTATTTTTGTTGGTGCAAAATCTGGAGAAGGAAACATTCGGGAATTCCAAAGGGGTCTTCTCTCATAGTCAGTTGGCCAAATTCGGCCTCGCACAGATATTGGAATGGGAGGATGAGTTAATGGGTGGAAAGAAGGTGAAATGTGACAGAACGAGAGAAGGGACGTCACGGGTGTCCCCTTGTCTGAGTTGTGGAACAGTTAATGTCTTGACATTTTTTATCCCAACCAAACAGATTCCAACCATCTAGTTTTGGATCAATCTTGTCTTACAGGGCCACTTCCACGAATTATGGTCGTCTGTCAGCATCCACAATGGCTGTTTAGTTAACATGCACGGGAACTAAGCTACACCCTAGTTCGCTGCGGACGGTTGGGCGTGTCAGGCAGTATGAGTGTGTCACCCCGTCAAAGCCGTTCTCTGCCTTCTTGTTGAAGCGCGCATGCGACAAAAAGTGGTAGAAAACGAGTAATACGAACGATATGATACAGTCATATCATTTGCTCGCTTTAACAACTGGTGGAGAACGGGTTTGGCACCGCGCCAAACTCATCCCGCCTGACACGCCCAACCGTCCGCAGCGAACTACACTATATCTCTTTTAGCACCTCTTCCCCCTTACCATTAGACCCCAGACCCTTATCAAATGAACAAAGCTCATGCTAGCTTTACAATCACAACAGGCGTCGGCATTGACCAACGAGAACCTGCAAAATGCCACCACCTGACCGAGCAGCGTCAAAAATTGACGTTGACATACACCCGAAATCCCTGAGATACAGTAGGCAAGCATGCGCAGTTAAACTAAACGTGGCGGCGGCTGTGGTTTTGGTGAGACATTTTGGTTTTTGGACAGTTGTAATCATGTCTTTGTCCAACACAAAACAAGTGACAGTTGTCTCAAAATGAAATGTCCAACGACTTTCGCTATGCCATCCCCAAAAGCCACACCTACCCCCGTCCCAGGTAGAGGGAGTGTAATCGTCAAGAGTGATCCGTCCGTCATTCGATGCTCATTAGCACTCCATACGTAAATACTCGGTGTGAGCAAACCTTGAGTTGAATGAAGTGTTTATATTGCTCCAAGGATTGTTCTCAAGTATAGTTGGGCATTAGGTGGATATTGACATTGTTTGGAATGTACTACTAACACTAATGCTTATGTAAACAAAATATATTGTTCTGTAAAATAATCGCTAAGTAATGTGACACTATAGTGAGCTTTGTTTTCCCATAGCAGCACTTGGTTCTGTATATTCTTTATCGCTTACCATACACTGAAGTTCAAGAATAACGTCTTGACCAATCCCTCTGGGATACGCCACACTTCTCTACTTCCATTCAGAATCGTGATGGCTTTCGAATACGATTTGTGTTATGAAATGACTGACGAAGATCAACAGATGTACGAATGTTTTGAACTTTCCAGATGACTCTGAGTTTATACAAGCCTGGATCCAAGTTACTCTCCTTTGGCAGATGAGAGGCGCGGCTGGTCCCAGTGGAAGGCAATCCCGAATTTGTCCTCTGGATGTGCACGTATAGCAATAGGTATCAGCATTCTCCTGGGATTCAACTTCGTACGAGTTCACGAAGTCGCTTAGGGGTTCTAGGTAGACCAAGGAAAAACATTTCGCGATATCTGAACGTCCCATTGATTTTTTTTACATTCTGAGTTTCACTTTGATGAATTGAAGTGCTGAACTCTATAGTACTATCTCGTGGAATCTAGAGTTTGAGCCAGAGAGCTATACCTTCCACAGTTCTTCGCTCTCCTCTAGCTCGGCACGGCCAGCCAAACCTCCCATTTCTTCGAGGCCAAACCTTCCATTCCTTCGAGGTTGGTATTCCAGAGTGAATGCTCCTACACTTCCGCTTTTAGAGTCTTTTTTAAGACACTTGTAATAGTATGGTTTTCTTGCTGCTGTGTCACCTAATCCTCCATATCTCAACTCCACCATCATTATTTATGGTAAAGGATCGTGCCTTTCTTAATTAACAAGGGCGGTGGTGTGCAGTAGGTAGTAGCGCAATTGAGCACGCGCAAGGTCAGAGATTTAAATTCCGGGTCGGCAGCCGTCTAGACCAACCAAGCAAGACTTCCGTCTCTCCGGGATGGGTCGACCGAATCACCCTCGCCTAACGTCATCGATCACTGAAACTTCAGGGAGGGGGGGGGCTGGGTGGCGGTGGTGTTGTCGCTGAGCCAGCATTTTTTCTGTACGTCGTCGCGGCCGGGGGCGTTTCATGAGTGGAGGGGAAATAGGCTGGTGCCGCACCAAAACTTACCCGCTGCTGAGACCCCAGCCCTGACTCCAGTATAACGATTGTACGAGGGTGAAAACCCCTTTCCTTGTACATAAGCTGCCCCTCCACCCCACCCCCCCCCTCAAGCCCTAATAATGGCCAATTCACATTCAAAATAACACCGCGATCCAGAAAGGAAAATTAGAGCGCGTGGCATATCAAAAAGAGGGGTCAATCAACGCCAACAGCTTTAGGCCTTCCTCACTTGTCTGATTAATCTCAGGGTCTTGCCCCAGTGAAAAGAACTCAGAATTAGGATTCAAAACTGTCTCCTGCGGACTATTTGTCATTTCTTCGAGATTCGCAAAATGAATCGAGTGTGCCAGGTGTTCTGATTTCCGACCTAGCCCTCTGTACCTGGTTTATGGGTTTGGCAAAATATCCACTTACCTCTGTTTGTATGATTGACTACCAGTTGGCGATTGCGCGACCTGTTCCACTGGCAATCTGTCAGAACTCGCGCCATATGATCACTACACCCACTTACTACTCATTACCTTAGTGCTAGTCTGCTGCTTCAGTCTTCCCCAAATCATTTGAATTGACACCAGTTAGGCGCGACTTCGTGTTCGATTTCTGTATGTCACTGTGCATCCAGCGACCCAGGACTATTCAGTTTTCCCATTCTCCGAGATCCGGTCCTTTTAGCCTACAGTATTCTCATTTTCAGATAACTGTAGGAGTAGTGCTCTCTACTTTCGGATTTCAGATTTTGTACCTAACCTGACCTGATTCACCTGAGTATTCATTTAATTGGTATCAAGGAGTTTAGTTCCAACTGGCGCCATTGACCAAGCTTGTAGTTTGAGGGCCAGGTTGCGGATCGTCTCCCACCAGGGTCAACCAAGACTTCCATCCCTTGCAAGCCGTGGTATAGGTAAAAGACTTGTTCAGAAAGACAACACACCAATTTCTATACTACACAGGGGCACAAGCTGCCGTTGGAGTAATTTTTTGCAAAGTTTCCCCCTCCGGTACATCCTCCCCTCCCCTGCTCATTCTCCATCCTGCCTATTCTCATTTCCCCTCACCATCCTTCTAAAATTTTCCGGTTTCCTATCACTTCTCTCCAGAAAACTGCGGGGTGAGGGGGATACATAAGCCAAAAAAGCGCACAAGCCGACATCCGAAAGCGTTATCTTCGAGGCCAGTTCGCCCGCCCCCTCCCTCGAGTTGACCCTCAACAAACAACCCCCTCACGCTCACTCGCACAACGTGCCCTGTCGGCTGGCCTTCCTTTTATAGAAACAATCACATTCAAAAGTCAGCGATACTGAATAGAAGTAAAGAGCGTAGCGCATCGCAGTCGACGTTGAAAGGTTCTCCGTTTTTTTTCCTTTTATTTACTTCTGAAACTTCTTGAATGTGATTGTTTC
>MU941546.1:0-10542 GCA_036418165.1 Cooperia oncophora
AACTTCTAGACAACTAAGCTCGCAGAGCTGAAGCAGGTCGTTTATATATTACCATCTGAAGTACAAATATCATTCGTAGTCCTCATATTGGGCACTGCACTCTGCTTGCTAGTTTTCGACCTTTGCATGCCTACAGTCTCTGCGGGTGTCTGCCTGTTTGTCGTGCACCTTTGTGAGGTATTAGCCTCAATTTATCGCGGACCGTGCCTTCAACTGAACTATGTGCTCACGTTTACCGTTTCTCAGAATATGGAGTATACACTCTAGTTCGCTGCGGACGGTTGGGCGTGTCAGCCAGTATGAGTGTGTCACCCCGTCAAAGCCGTTCTCTGCCTTCTTGTTGAAACGCGCATGCGACAAAAAGTGGTAGAAAACGAGTAATACGAAGGATATGATACAGTATTGTCACTTGCCCGCTTCAACAACTGGTGGAGAACGAGTTTGGCACCGCGCCAAACGCAGCCGCACTGACACGCCCAACCGTCCGCAGTGAACTACACTATACACTTTAAATGTGATCATTCATTGGATTGTGTGGAATAGGAACCAGGGTCAGGCATCACGTTGAGAAAAGTTGGCTAGTCGATAAGCCCCCCCCTGTAGAAAACGCCCTTCACATGCCCACTTCATCTACGCAACTACCACATACATTTCAGTAATCAGCTAAAATACTTGTTTGGATAGCTGTCCTTGTACGGTACTCATAGAATTAGGCGATTAGGCGTGTGGATAGCCGCGCGGCAGCGTGAGGTTGTGCCAGGGCACTTGATAACTGCGGCGCCTCTCTTCTCTTTCCTTTTTCCTTCCTTCTTTTCCTTCCTTCCTTCCTTCCTCTCTGTTCTCGCCTTCTTTACCTTCTCCCTTAACTACTAGGCTAGTAGATGCCATAAAAGAATACCCCTGGACCCTCGCAATAAGAGCACATTCTCAGTCACCTCAAATATGGCAAAGATCAGGGGCACAAGGGTGAGGGTGCAGTTTGTCTTCGGTCTCGTGTTAAAACTTCCGCGTGATGTGCAGTAGCTAAACAGAACAACTCAAAATTTTAAAGGCTTCATTCACTGTTTTCTATAAGTTTGTGACGTACAGTATACATGTAACACAATTATATAAAGGAGAAAAATAGTAAAGATTATAGCTATAACAATGCCGAGTCAAAATGATTAAGGATTTGCTTCCCAGACTTCAAAAGTTTGTTTTATTTGAGGGAACCAGAATACAGACGTCAGTTAAGCTGACGCTCACACAACGCCTCACTCTTGGCAGGAGAATAAGAATATTATTATGCAAAGATGGTGTCACCATGAATTATCATATGTTTTGCCCTAGGCTACCGCTAGTGATGAGACAGACTGTTCCAACCCGCAGCAACACATCATGTCGGATAGTCTTGAAGATAAGCAATAACCTTTACGTACTTGTGGCTGTGCTGAATTCGTGCTATCCAAGATATAGCCTGTGACAGGGATGCATAGCTGTGATAAACCACAACAGTGAGGGTCGTAACTGACCGCGTGGGAGGGGAGGGGTCGTAAGCGCAGGGCCCCTCCGAAGTGGGGAGACAGCAGTACTCAGATGTCGTACAACTTCAATGATGAAAGACTCATTCATGTGCAGAACATTTGAAGAGACACCTGAAGACAGAAGCAACCTGCGAGCGTAGAAGTGGAGGACGGGCGATTGTTATCTGCTCTGTATGGAACCGCTCTAACGAACCTTATCACCCCACTTATCACTTCGAAATGGAAAGAGCTGGTAGTGGAACAACCTAACCACCTGGAAGCCTTCAGAAGTGTACGTTGGGTGTAGTATGGCCTTGTCTTTGAACAGCGAAAGAGGCACATCCTCTGCTTCCAGGACAGGACTTGTCCGAGAACGAAGACTGCGCATCAGGAATGCGTAATTCGACGGGGTTCAAGAGAGGTCTCTTCCTGAAGTCGATCACTAAGGGATCATCTCTGGTAGAGCAAGGCAGTGGGAAGCAGGCTCATTCCGCGCTTCCTGACCCGCCCCCCGACTATGCTGTCATCAAACAGCATTTGAGTGAGCTGAATAGCTCACTTTCTTCAAACCAGTAACAGGAAACGTCTAAGTAGGGCAATGCTGGCTTTGTCCTGTTTTGAAGTTTCTACAGTTTCAAAAACTTCATGTTTCGTACGTTGCTGACACCTACATTAATTGTTGATTGACCTTTTTTGTTGCTCATGCTTCAGCAACGACGTGGACCGCTAAGAGAGAAGCGAAACAATGCAATTATGAGCTTATCCACCTAGTTAGCTGCCAAAACGGCCAGCGCTGGGGATTCAAAGAATCGACGTGATGTCTGTGTGTTACGCTTGTATTAAGGAATGAACCGCTAAATGTTCCTAGTAGCACGCGACTTACATCCCTCTGATTTCTTTCACTTCGCATTGGCGGTAAAACTTCAGTGGTCGCTGCAGAAGGTTCTGGTGGTGACGGGGATCTCCTTTTCACTCTCGCTTTCTTGGTAAATTTTTTCGTTCCTCCATCAGATTTCCTGAATTTATTCAACAGATTCATGAGAGTTGGCTTACTCTCAACGATATTCTAGATGAAGTAACTCGTACTTTTGTGCAACGAATATTTCCTCTTTTTCTTCTGCTGGTCCTTTTGCTGGCGATCCTCTTTGATGACCGCCTTGTCGTTGCTGCGATTGTGAGTACTCTCTTGATGCAGGTATATGGCATTGTTGACGTTGCTGCTGCGAGGGTGGTGGCCGGGGGAGGGTGGTGGTCGAGGCTGGTGGTGGGGACGCGTGTTTTGGGTGGTGGCGGAACTGCTGCGAGGGTGGCGGGTTGGTTCTATTGGCTGGTGGCTGGCCCGCCGTAAAGCTCCCCACTGCCGCGTCCGAGTTGCTCGATTCGTCGCCCCTTATGCATTCAAGCTCTTCGCGATTGCTGTCCGCTTTCAGCGAGGCCGTCGCCTTTGCTTCGTTGCTAGCTGCTTCACGCATGACGACTAACGTGGCTAAAGCTACGTAGAAAAAGCAACCCACTCCACTATATCACTGCTACTTCTGCGTAGGTTCACCGATAATGTTGATGCAGTATCACCACCTGCGCTTCCCTGCACTGCTGTGCGCATCTTACGGTTGATCCTATGGAAATGATCACTGAAAGAACACTATCGACCCCTTACACTTCATGTGACTTGCCTCGTTGAGATACTATCTCTCTCTTACTAGCCCTTCTCACTGGCGGATTACCTTAGATTTCTTAGTATCTTTTATGCCAGCATCTACTAGTGTTCCCTATGCACATCCAATTTGCCTTGGTGGTGAACAGTTAGCTGTAGCTTTTGTAGCTTTCCATTTTTGACCCGCTTAGGGCTCTTGTGAGTTTATATCCCTTTTCTTTTCTTTTTTTCCCATTCTGGCAAAATAGGAAGATTCTCAAAATCAGTGCTTTCACAGGCCCGGTTGAAATACTCTACAGTCCTCATCATTGCGGACCGGTGAGGCGTGTCAGTGCGGCTGCGTTTGGCGCGGCGCCAAAGTCGTTCTGCACCAATTGTTTTGAAGCGGGCAAGTGACATTACCTGTATTATGAGTCGGCCGGTCGCGCGATTGATCTCTTTTCTACCATCTTTTTGTCGCATACGCGTTTCGAACAAAAGGCTGAATAGAACGCACTTCAGCAGTGTGCCACTCATCCTGGCTGACACGCCCCACCGGTCCGCAATGATAAGGAAGTCACCGAATTCGCTGAAAACTTCTCACGAGAGGTAGTTCGACTCCCTGATACTTGATTACCACATCAGCTGGCGCCTAATAACTAGCCCCTGGTTGCCCAAGCCACGGCCGCCTTTCGGCGAATACGCTCAGATTATCCGCTAAAAACTGGTTACACAGGCGTAGGATTTGGCTTACTCCAGATACACGAATGCCACATCGCGCTCTCTCTCTCATCCCCCCGGGAGTGTCTGATGCCCGCGCTACAGACTCACTCTAGATCACCAACTCGGCTGAAAACTTGTGTACGAAGGTTACTTGACATCCTGATTGCGAACATGACATTCGTTTCATGGCGCTGGCGCTAATGAAGGACACTACGATCATCTGCGCCTTGCTAAGTCTTATATACTCTATTCTCTCTATTTGGAAATCACTTTTCTCTCTATCTCTCTATTTCCCTCAGGGAGAGCCCTTAAGTGCGCCTGCAGTCAGAGATGAAGTGCGTATCTGGTCGCATGGCGGCGTAAATCAATTAACCCTATT
Organism: Cooperia oncophora; assembly: GCA_036418165.1. Taxonomy (NCBI): domain Eukaryota; kingdom Metazoa; phylum Nematoda; class Chromadorea; order Rhabditida; family Trichostrongylidae; genus Cooperia; species Cooperia oncophora. The sequence goes on from MU941546.1 coordinate 4,238, forward strand.
TTATGATAAGTTCTATTTTGATGACGAAGGTTTTTCATGCCAAATTGGCGCCTAATGGCGGACCGAATCGCCGCCTATGCTAAAAATTATATATTTTTCATATTCGCGGGCCAGAGTACGAATGGGGTATACCGAGTATGCAGACTTACTACGTATTTAGGTGAATAAAATTGGTCTCATCTTTGGCAAACAAGTCCTTCTCAGCGCCAACAACGCAGATGCTCATACTCGTGAACAGGACACGAATTACCCCATCATGACAACGTTTCACCAGAAAAATTTGGTAGTTCGTTGGCTGCCAATTAGCCGACTCTGTTGCCATTAGTTCATTCATACTTATAGAGATCTGGCGCGTGGGATAGCGTCGTGAGTCGAGTTGCAGGCTAATCCGAGCTATGAAAGGTATCTGGTCTGCTGATTATTCCTTTCCAATTATTTTCTTCTTTCTCAATAATTTCTAAAAAGTAATAGACGTCATTTCGGCAAAAATAATAAACAGACCAGATTCCTTTCGAATTACGACATTGCACGGTATCAGGTTTTCAGCAAAGGAGCAATTACTACACCTTTTCGCAACGGATCAGGAGGAATGGCACGGGGCAGCCGGTTTTCGACCAACTGTTTATGCTTGCTCGCCTCAACAATTCATGGAGAACGGTTCGGTGCCGAGCTAATCCCAGCCCCACCCTGACACGCCCCGGCATCAAACAGCGAAGAAGACTGTAGATCTCAAGCTATCCCTAATAACCGCAATTGCTGTGAGGAAGAGCGGTCAAAAGCAGAATATGGAGGCTCTATTCCTTGATCTCCCTTTGCTTCCATTTGAACTAACTCAGTTTTCTGCGTGGCAATTGTGTTGCAGCATTAGGAAGACCAGTCTTTTCTGCGTGGCAATTGTGCTGGCCGGCCGATCCCCCTTCCGCGTGTGAAGTGGGTCCCTGTGAGAAGTTTTCCATGAGGGGCGCGGGGGGGGGGCAGACGCGATTCGGCTCGCCGGGGACGACATTGGTCGGAAAAAAATAGTCTTGCAGAAATTACATGGGCCACTTTACCGTTTCACTTCTTGTATATATCCCCCCCCCACCCCCCAGAAGGCCGGGGGGGAGGCGGGCACAGCAGGCGCAATCGTTAATTATTGGTTGGGGAATCCCCAACAGGGGGGTCGTATTTGGCCGCCAGGAGAGGGGGAGGGGGGGGTCGTAGTGAGTGCGGCAGCCAGTAACGAGCAGCGCAAATTGTCAATGTGCTGAGTCCTGTACAACGAAACTTGCTTTAGAGAACTCGGATATGCAAAAAAAATAGTACAAAACTTTCATTCATCAAACTAATCCGAAATAACTGCAAATATTAAGTCGACATCATCTCGTAGGTCCGTTGGTGACTAAACAGTACAAACAGTCAAACTCTGGTTCGCTGCCAATGATATGGCGTGTCCGCGGTCACGCTTGGCGCTGAGCCAACCTGTTTTTTTCTCGACAAGCGACAGGACTACCATATCGTTCATATCAGACGTTTTCCAGCAGTTGGTCTCCTTTATCGGAGTCAGCGATTGGCAGAGCACGAATCTGGCAGCGTTGACAGGGACATGTTCCATCATACGCAACGGAAAACACTGTAAACAAGTGCACAGGCTCGCCATGGACCTCCCTGAACCTTATAGACACATTTGCTCGCGTGAACAGACATTACGCCACAAAGTTGCACCATCCCATCACCTCTGCGCGGCCCTCAGTGCGCGGCGCATCCAAAGTTGACGTGATCGGCGCTAAACGAACCATATCCTGCTCCTGCTCCACCACAGGATACGTTCTACATGCGTTCCTGGCTATTCGAACACGCTCACTTGAAACGTAGTGCACAGGAAACGGGTTTTCGCCCGCGCAGCTGGGAGTGTTCCTCAAGAAATCCCCATAGCGAGATCTCATGAATCCCGAGAGCTTCAGAAACAGTTCAAGAGGTTTTTAGAAAGAGAAAATCTTCAAACACTCGAAACCATTCTCAGATTTGTGAAATGTTGAGTTACAAAAAAATATATTGATTCAAACCTGTTCGGTTGAAACCACTCCCCAACGAATCCCTATGGCAGATTTCTCTGTGATTTTTGCGACGTTCATAAACGTTTTAGTACTTTTAGGAAGTGCAATCCTTCCTCTACACGAATACGGTCTCCTCTTCCCCACAGGTCCGCTTTTGAGGAAGTTATGGTCCTTCAAAGACACCCTACTTTGCTGAAAATTCTCGCTCCATGGCTAAAATTGCCGAACGATCTGCGGTCACATCTGCAATTACATGCGCTTCTGCTACCGTACTCCAATAATCGGGGTAATGCATTTTTACGGCGGTTTGTATAACTGTTACGTAGTGAGACAAGCCTAACTTTCTCTTTTCCTCGTCCTCAATCTTGGGAATAGACGTTGTTAACACTGTGGTCGCTGATGGCCGCTCCCAGAGAGGGAGTTCACCTCAGGTTAACGAATTTGCCTCAATTGAATTTAATCGCCGAATATACTGTTATTATTACCATGTGTTGTTTCAAAACGGCCCATCGAAGAAAGATTCATCATACGAGGTCTATAATACGATTGTACCGTGTTTTGTTTGCAATCATCTCTGTATTGTTCTATTATGTCATGACTTCAAGTCGTCCATTTAGTATGGGCACCTTCATACAAGTAGAATTTCATAGTGGGCGTTTCATAGTTTCATTTAAGGCGAAAAAAACCGAACGGCAAAAAAGGGGGGGGTCGTACCGAACCCCCAAAAAAGGGGGGGTCGTACAGGCTCGACCAAAATCCCCATCGAATGCTGTGCCCTGCCGAAGGCAGTCATCAAAATCTTTCTATGCAGCACACCGCTTAGCCGCTTACCTGCTTTCCCCCCGCATACCCCATTGCTTAGAGCTCCCCTGAACAAATGGCTAATCCTATCGCCCAATCCCAGTTACCGAATCGTCCAGCAGAAGCGCCAGTTTATATGTAGTCTTCGGTTTTTAAGTGGTCAGACAGACGCACACACACAGACAACTTCTGGTTTATATATAAGAAGATAGCGATTCATTTTCATTCACTTTTCTTGAGTTGCTCTTATTAGGAGGACGAACGCCTTCTCCAGGATAGCAAGTAGATACTTTATTAGATCTGCAAGACCTAAAATGACTAATTGATTGTTATGAAGAATAGCGACTGTGTCAACAGCATCCCTGCTTTTCATGCATCTAAATGATTACAGTTCACATCTGTGATGGAAAAAGGGCGTGTCTGCGATAACGGCAATGCTGCGAGTGCCTGCAAGCATTAAGCAACTTTCACACTTCGTCAAACAGTGATTCAGACGCTATGATCGCCGCGATCACTTTGGCAAAGCGAGGCGATCATACTGCGTTGCAAATACTTGGCTCACCTTAGCTACAGCTTGAGCAAATTTAATGAGTAAAAGCAGTGGGCACGATTGCTGGAGGGGTGGGGAGGGGGGAAGTTGTTGCCAGCGTCATTGGTGGAAGGGTTGCGATAATGCGATTGGCCACACCTCGCTCGGCCCTTCCGCCAATGACGTTGACAAGCACGCGCCCCTAGCAGTCGTGTCCACTGCCTGTGACACATTGCGGACCGCCGTACTGCGCGCATGTCCGAATCATTTCATCATTTTTCATCAGTAATTGATCGGTAATTCCCTCCCTCTTTTCGATCGCTCTTGGAAAAGGATACCTTGATAACAGAAAACGTGTTTTCGCAACAATAGAACATGAAAGAAAGTAATCAAACAAAACACCACATAGGGGCAAATGCATGACACACCATGTGTGTCACGCGGTCCGGAACGCCGCAAACACCAGCATACAGTCCTCATCATTACGGACTGTCGGGGCGGCACAGCCGCGCTGCAATGTGACGCGACAGCGGCTGCGGCTCGGTGACGGTGAATCAGCTGATTTCCATGGAATTCGGCTGCGAATTCCCACTTTTTCAACTCTTCAAGCTTCGAAAGTGGAAGGTGAGTTATTTTGAACAATTTTAAATTGTACTGACTCTGAATGAATCTGAAAGAATGTAAGCCATTTGAATAAATGCCTGAAATAAGGCAAAATACAAGGAAAAGAGCATAATAATCGACATAAAAATAAAGGAAATCAGAGCCAGTACAATTCAAAATTGTTCAGAATAACTCACCTTCCACTTTAGAAGCTTGAAGAGCTGAAAAAGTGGGAATTTGCAGCCGAATTCCATCGAAATCAGCTGATTCACCGTCACCGAGCCGCAGCCGCTGTCGCGTCACAGTGCAGCGCGACACTCCGTAATGATGAGGACTGTATGTAAAGAGAATCTTCCGCGTATAAAGAAAAGGTAAAGAGGCTTCAGCAATCGTTGTAAGCTGTATTGTATCAAAGAAAAAACAACGAGAAAACCCCGAGTGTTCGAGAACATTCCCTCTTGACAGCCGCCTAGTCGACATTGTGTACTCGGAGGAAGTAGGGATTATGGTGTACAGTGCACCCGCAGAACTATTGCGCTATGAAAATGTAGCAGTAAATGGGAATTTGAGCCAAAACGCATCACGCCCTGCGAAGTGGACTTTTAATGAATGCTTACTTTTGAAAGAGGTGTCTCCAAACGCAGAAGTTAGTAAAAGCCAGCATGCAGGTAATCCGCGAATACTTTGAATCGCTTTTTGGAACACACGCTATAATTAGCGGAGTCGCATTCATGTAGCTCATACAGAAGGCACAGCATACAGGAGGCAGGCCCCTCGCCCATGACACCTAGGGATCCTCACGTGCTTGAGGATCCGCTGGTATAGACCTAGAGCAGGCATTTCCATCGCTTTTATTTCGCATTTTCGTGAAACGGAAACAGTACACTCGCGCCAACAGGCAAGTGTGATATAGAGAGCTGAATAGCTTTTCACGTCACAATTTGAAAGCTCTCTCCTGAACGGGCATTTTTTTTTGTTCCTCCTTTGCCTCCTAGTCCTTTGCTTTACTTCAGTTTTTTTTGGAAACTTTGACTCATTACTTTAGATATCTACTTCATCTACAGTTTTGAAGCGCTACTGTTCGCCAACCGGGTCGAAGAATCACTGCTATTGTGGAGTATGAAAGCTGCTCAAGAGACTACAGTCGTCACAAGAGCACAACCATCGCCGGGACGCCCCTTGTCGCTCTTCCGTGTGGGTGTGGACAACAATGCAAAAGGCAGCGTTCATACATTCGCGACAGCAGTGGCTATCCACGCGATCGCTGCGATCGTCGGTACGCGTCAGAGCGCGCCCCAACGCTATTACTTGGACCGCTCGCTTTGATAAATAAGGAAATCCAACTTGTAATACTTTTTTCTCTTAATAATGGCTACTAGCTGGAAACTGAGGACTTTCTCTACCTAAGAGGATCTGGAATAAGTAGAGGAGATAGTTTCACCTTTTATTTAGGCCGGGATAAGTGCAACTTCATTTAACAGGTGAGCTTTTTGTTTCTTTTGTTTTCAATGTTTCAGTTTATATAAGTTCTTAAAACTTTCTTACCGGCCAAACTGTTCAACTTCCAAAACATGGTAGTTATAGTTTACAAGTCGAGTTCAAGCGGCGAAAAAAAGAAACAGGAAAGAACTCACCTAGAAATCGAAACGCTAATTCGTTTACTCAGCATCGTTGAAGTGGAAACTTTATAAGGGCATGTATAAGCTTGAAGAATGAAGAAAAAAACATAGAAACTTACCCTAAGCGAAGTTCCCCTTGAAGATGAAGATATGGCATCGGGAGGGTAGTGTGGCCCACGATGAACAACCTTGTACCGGTTTCGCGGCAAAAAATGTAAGGGAGGGGCGCTATAGCGCAATATAGGTTCAGTGACGCCTCCTTTTCCCCAGTGACTCCGCCTCCAGACTCCGCCTCCAATGCCCGGCTTTCAGTGAAAAACGAGATTGCAGGACGAAAAAGCATGAAAATCGTCACTTGTACGATCGTAGAGTTCTTATCGGTGAATCAGCTGTGCGTATGAGGGCGTAGTGTGGGAGATAGAGTTAATTGGGCACGTACAAACTGGGATCAAAATGGGGTTCTATCTAGGGCAGGTGGCATGTTTTTTGTGCTTTTTCTTCACTGTCGAGTTACTCAACCCCTTGTCGTCTATATGGAACCCCCTAATCCACTATCTGAGATGGCGAATAATCGCGAGTTCTGCCTTTAGAAGAAAAAAAAGCAGGAAATTAAGCCAGTTCCTCCTAATTGCACTCGGTCCAAGTAATAGCGTTGGGGCGCGCTCTGACCACTGCTGCCGCGAAGTATAAACGCTGCCAAAGGCTATTAAGTACTGA
>MU941558.1:0-37461 GCA_036418165.1 Cooperia oncophora
AGGGGCTTCATTTGTCTGATACAGATGAGAATGGACTACTGTGAGAGGTTGAGGAACTTTTTAAAGAAAATCTGAGATTCCTATCGTTCTCTATGTGGCCGCTGCACCCATAGCCTCCGCCCAGACGGCGAATTTCTGGAATGTGGATGTAAATAGAGGTTTCGGGAAAAGTGAACTCGATTTTATGTTGAAGAGATGAACACTAAGCGGGTTCCATGCGAATTTCGTTTGCTATGGTTCCTTGCTTACTGGTTAAGTTCACTTCAACTTCGCAATAAATCACAATTTCACTCGAGTGAGACTTGTAAGCCAGAGCTACTGGAGCAGCAAAAGTACAAAATGTCCCCTCCTTCGTTGCCAAACTGAGCTTGTGGAAAATTCTCGCAGAATACTCCCTTGACACCATATTTTCCTACGTTACGATCCACACCACACATACTCCAAAAAGTCCATGTAGCATAGAAGAAGAAGAAGTTCTGTTCAATAATGGGAAAAAGGAAGTTGGAGCACCGCACCGCCGACTTAGGAAAAAATTTCAGGGCCAAATACGCTCTTCCGTCCGCAGCGCCCAAGTACGACCACCCCGTGAGGAAGGAATTTCCTAGCGATGAGGTGCATTGGCTGACACCAAGCGGATAGCAGCTGAGGGGGTCTATGCCATCATGGATATGAGAGTGCGGCGCTGTTTGACGACGGGGGGGGGGGGATTTTGCACTTTAACGACTTTCCATCGACGTGCCCGCACATCTCAGCCTCTTCTCGAGTTGACAGGTTTTACCATGATGGGTTGACGAGCTTTCTCCAGAGCCAGTTGCCATCTACCGTGTCGCATCTAATTTCCTCTGATCATGTTCAGCGAATGCCCCCCTGTTGCCAATTCTTTCCTAGTCTCTAAACAAGATCATTTTATGGCCCACGTCCAAAAGTCCCGCACGGAATGCGATGACTAAACAACCTGAGGATGCACGTGTTTGCTGGTGTCTTGTCCACGCTAGCTGTTGGAACCGGGATCATTGGAGTGTCTCAGTGAAAAAGAAACGTTTCGGACATTGATCGGACAAGAACGCTAAGCAGACTAGAAAGAACTGTCTGGGAGTTCCCCAGCAAGTCTCTAGACCAAGTTTCGTACAAGTGAAAGAATGCCTGGGCCCATCTGCGTTCACCTGTACTGCAAGACAGATGGCTCAGGCTCTTCTGCCGAGCTTTGCCGTCGAGATAAACACGTAATATGGCATTTTCCACTTTTGCTTATTCCTTTTGTTAGTTCACGTAAATAACAGATCTTATCAGAGTGCGTGTAAACTCCCAAGAAGCTACGAAATGCTACAAGAGAGGCACTTGAGTTTCAGAACTTTGCAGCTCCTCAGAGGGTATCCTCTACAAGCTTAGCTGAGTACTATTTGGTGCCCCCACCCGGTCGAACTACGCCAACTATCTTAGAAGGCTACCTGGTTACAATGCGACGAAAACTTGGAACTACAACGGCACGGCACGTCTACACCCTGCACTATCAACAGTTGGTCACTCAGGGAACGGTCAGGCGAATCGCGTGTTTACTAGTTTTATTCCCATCACGTCATTGGTACGGGGGGACCCGCGTTGTAGTATTGGTTCCTCACAGCACATAATGTTTGATTCACTTCTCTGTTGTGTTCGCACCGATGTTGTTGTTGATCGCGCTCTCCATTCCTCCTCTAGACAGAGATCACTTTGCGACTAGGACGCGAGACCGACCGATCTGATCCAGTATAACATGTTCTATGCCCAGGGTACAAGTTGTTGGAAGAATCCCATCGGGGGAGGGGATCACTTGCCGATGGGGGTCATATCTGACTTTGACAGATTTCCTCTGAGCGTGGTAAAATTGTCTCCAGCCGCGCTCGACGGTGGTTTTCTGGGAGGAAACGAGGAAATTCCTCGAATACTGGGTAAAATGGAAAGAAGCTGAAAAAAATCAGGAAGATGGTGGATAAGATAGGGAAGCGAAAGAAGTTGGTGGAAGAGGGTCATACAGACACTGCCATTCACACGTACAGTGCTGTACCTGTCTCCGCTGAGAATGTGAGTGAAGGAGGACCGTGGTGTTCAGGGTAAGCACAGCTCCTCGAAATCTCCCCCCCCCTCGCGTTAAACTATACACTTCTTCCCAGTTCAACTAACAACTATCGAAATCACGGCAATCAAGTGGAGACCTGTGAAATCGTGTGAAGCCTTGAAATGATACCAATCAAAGTTTGTGGAGACCACCTTGCAACTCTTGTAAAGGGTACCTATCAAATGTAGTGAGCAACTATACAACTACCATTCAGCAGTAGTAGCTCGACGAGCTTGCTCCAGCTTCACAGTAGTTCACAGGTTTCACCAGAGTGAGACCTGTAAACTGGAACTAGTGAAGCAGCGAAAGTGCAAAATTCCCCCTTGTTGCCGAATTACGCCCCAAACCACATTTTGCTTCAGCCCGAAGTGACCAAACACGTTTTTCCTAATCGAATTTTTCTCATGTTCCGAAGTGTAGTTTTTCATAGTTTTTACCCGAGTAGTGGCAATTGGCGCCGCTTGTCATGCGCACGGTCTGAGGGTTCCCCGATCCACTTTCGCCTTGATTTCCCTTCCCTTCGATACCGGCAAACTGGTAACGGGCTCGTCTTACCTTAGCGGATGAAAAGCACTAGTTCATACATCAAAGGGCCCCCTGGAATTCATTTTGTAAGCCAAATCGCCGTGCGGCCATGAGAGGCGATTCTCGATGGCATCAGTTTGTCGATTGGAGCAGCAAAATCCATATAATAAGACAGACAAGACTCCATGATAGGGGATGTCGACACCCTCCATCCCTTTGACACTCAAATATTTATAAGGTAAGAAGGGCAACTCGTCCATCAGAGCGGCATCGGTCGCCACCCCCACCAGCGCGGCATGTTACGACTGTCTTGTCACGTACTCAGTTTTACGCGACTTCATATTCCTCAGCTGTAACGACAAGTCTAGTTATTCTTGGAGAGGAGATGTCATCCTTTTCACGGGTGGTGTGTATGAGGGGTGCTCTTCTTAGGTATGGATCGGCTACTATATTGTTCACTTTTCGGAAATAAATCTTTTCTTCATAATTTTGGCAAAATTTTGGCAAAACAGGAATGGTCATTCTTTGTGGTCATTCGAAATCACGCCCCAATAGACTCATGACCAAGTGCAAAGGCGACTTCGCCGGTGGGCCACTTTTTTGCGTGATGTGCGACGAAACTGCAGATTTATTGCCTCAAGTGGCGTTCAGGTTCGAGTTTTCTTCCTTGGTAATTTGTGTGCTAAGGTGTTGAATTTGCGTGATGTAAAGGAAGTTGGGGCGCAGTCTGGCGAGTGGGAGGGGGGATTGTGCACTCGTTGCTTCGTTGCTTCACCAGTTCCGGTTTACAAGTGTCATTCTGGTGAAACCTGTGAACTTTTGTGAAACTGTATTTAGGCTTGTCGAGCCATCATGGTAAATGGTAGTTGTATGATATTTCATCGCTTTACAAGAATCGACAAGTAGTTATAGTCTTTGGCTGGTATTTTTCATGGCTTCACAAGATCTCACAGCTCTTCAGTTGGTCTGACACGTAGCAAAAGTGCAAAATGCCCCCCCCCCGTCGCCGAACTGCGCCTGAAGTCGGTTTAAAATAGAAAATGATGTGTAATGTGTGTAGTGACGTCATCTTCGTCACCTTGATGTAATGTGACACGGAGTGACCGGCTGCGCTCTTGCAAACCCGAAAGAATCTCGGCATTTGTGTACAGGTAGAGTGTAAACCAGTGTCCAACGTTGTCCAGCGTTTGCAGTGTTCCTATGCGACGCGCGTTCTCGGGCATGTTATTGGCTGGCCCAAAGCGCCTGAGCGACGCATGTGTTGCTAGGCTTGGCTGGGCTGTGTCCTCATGTCCTCAGACTGGCTGGCGTCTTGTTGTGGTTTCAGGTCAATCCCTCTCGTCCTCCTCCCATCAGCCCGATTGACCCTCATCGCGTGGTGAGCGGCGCGTGCGACATCTCGACACATTAACGACTCCTCCTCACATCGCAACGGGGTCATGCAAATATTGCTTCAACGTTCACTTCTCACGTTCATTGTTAGCGATTTTAGAGTCAAAGACTGTACAAATAGTTCTGATTGATGACCTCTCGATTGCCCAGGTGTGCCAGGAGTCCCGTCTCCGTTGAGCCCTGTTCTGGTCTTTGACCTGTTCTCTGTGCTTAGAAATTTCTCAGCTGACTGGAAAGCATTTTGGCGCGTGACGGAGCTAAAACTCACAGGAAAGGGTAGGACGTTTCAGGATATCTCAACCGCGTTTCCTCCGTCCTCCTTCCTTTTTTATTCTTTCCTTCTTTTCTTCCCCCCTCGCTCTCTCCTCTTCCTCCTTCTCCTCAACTCGAATGCTGGGCGAGAAAATGTCCCTGGATTTCCAATGAGGAAGTATCCAGTTGACAGATGTCCTGTAACCGGGTAGGGTTAGGAGAAGTTTTAGACATCAAATCTAGGCAATTACATTGTCCTATATGCTATCTCTGATTCCTTAATATTTGCTTTAACTCTAGATATTCTATTCAAACGGCTTCATATAGATTAGTCTAGCTAGTTTCCATTTCTCGGCGTGAAACAGGACAGGCTCACGGGAGCTTTGGACATGCTACTAGTTAATCTCTGCTGGCGCCGATACACCTCAATGGTCCCCCAACACGTTAGTGTCCACAACCTGATGGCGCTTGCTGAAACGTCCAGTCTCGCGTTGGAAGTTTCAGTGGATCTTTATCCTTTGGCGACTTATTCTTTTGTCACGAAATTTCAAGTGCCACTCTTAGAATAGTTTGGTGTTGGTTATTGAGCACATTGCAGACTGCGTGACATACATGCGCAGTCATACATTTTGCTGTCTATGGCCTTTCACAAGATTTATTTTTCATTTCTTCCATGTTCTAGAATTGCCGAAACACGTTCGCGGAAACGGGGGGCGCATATTTCACGTGTAATTGAGAAGGGCATTTCCGCGTGCAAAACTGGGACTAACGTCGTCTAAATAAAATCACCGTACTTGGAATTGGTTCATCCATCCCGAGATTGTTCTACGTTTAGACTAAGGCAAAAGTTCTTATCTCTGTCGCAGAAAATTAGCTGCGAGAGAGGTCGTTCAGGGCATTCCTGGCTTTTCCAGAACGGTTTCCTGCCCATACTAGGGAGTCACACATAGACCACAAAAAGTAAGAGCCACAAAAGTTAGTTCGAATTTCGTTGGGTCCCCCTAAGTAAAAATGCCAAAAAATGGAAATTGCGCTCGCAGGCAGCGTGGGAGAAATCTTTTTCAGGGGTTTGGGGTTGATAAGATGACTTGAGATCATTTTTTTTCTAGTTCTTTCCGCAATCGTGTACATCTGTCTAGAGACTCATAGGAGGGCTTCCGTTTCTGCGCTTTGTGGTCAGGGTCGTGATCTGGTTGGCCTTGATAGGAATTTTCATGGTCTCAACATTTTTTCCACTTGCTGACTTTCCACGATGGGGGTGGTTATACAACAGAGGGGAGCTTTCGGGGTGACATTGGCATTCCATCACGTAGCTGTATCCTGTATTTTATACATTAGTGTACATGATTGGGCACCAATCGGCATTACCACAATCCCTAAAGGTCCAAAAATTCACCGAAATTCTAGCTATTTGGTTAATTAGGGGTCCTGACCAGAATACTGATGTTTGTTTTTTGACACTGGCGCTGTTTGGCCCCAGCATGGCACTGATTAGCCCCTACATACGAAAAGTTCAAAACAAGTTGCGAAGCCTTCTGGCCATCAGCGGGTGGTGATATATGGCATCCGATTCAGTGGTGTCAAAAATGGGTATCGTATCCGGGATGTGGACAATGGCTAACCACTTCAAATCAAATACTGAAAGTGCTACCCCATGCACAGTAACCCCAAAGGCAGTGGGTACGACTTACTACGTGGTAGCGATGTTCGCCAGCGTAGCTGGTAGAAGAGGTAGTGTTAGCGGCCAAACGCTCTCTGGCAGCCCTTCCACTATGACGTGAGGCAACTAACCGCCCAGTCTCCAAGGCAATCCCATGACATTTCCTATGAAGTAAAATCTCATGATATATCCTTTTGGAGACGCATCTTGTTTCTGTAACAACGTTTTCTAGGCGATGCAGGAGCCATCTGAACCATATACGCCTCCCAATTTCTGTGAATGCAACAGAGAGCACAAGAGGCCCACGCTAACCCCAACACCATTCGACCACACGGAAGACCTTTGTGTACCTTTCCTTATAAACCTTTTCCATCCTCCTCACTAGAACTTTTGAAAAGTGCTCCAGTGCAGCTTTTTAGTTTATAGTAGCGCATCCTACAAATCGTGTTAGCAGCATTGCTTCAGACTCTCCTTGGCATTTTGTAAGAGGGTAGCAAAAATAGATCGCGTGACATACATGCGCAGTCATACATCTTGCTCTCTATGGCGTTCCACATGGTTCATTTTTCATTTCGTTCGTGTTCAAGAATTGTTAAAGCACGTTTTCGGAAACGGACGGCATGTTTCATGCCAACTTTTCTCACCTATATGTGAGTCCCTACAAAATACAGAAACCCGCTCTACAAAAGCATGGTAACCACGAACCTCGCCTTGTTCGGGCCCTATTTTCTGACCGTCGGGATCTCGGGACCTCTACGGTTTCTAGATGTTATCCGTTGGCGCAGATGGCTCAGTGCTAGGAAGCGCCGCTGACGGCGTCCTGTGTGACCATTGGATCTCCGAGAGCCAATCAAGCCCTTTCGATGTATCTGTTTACCCTCTTAGCTGAGGTTGAAGCCAATCAGCATCGGCTCCACATTCTTAAGACATCTAGTTTTTGTATCCATCTAGGACCCTTAACAAAAACGGAGTGCTGGCGCATTCTTGGAAATTTTATGGGATTTCTAATAAGGATTTTATAAAGATGTTATAGAATTTTTTTAGAATTTCATTATCACTTTCTTTTTTTCTCGTTCGATCTCAGGAGATGTAGGTTTATATTGGGCTTGCTAGGGAGTGCGCAGTGGGGGAGTGGGGGGGGGTGGGGGAGAAGGTTGCAGTTGAAGGATTCTTGGTGCAAAACTGGAATCCCCATAATGGAGATGAGAAGATTTTGCCTACGCCTAGGAAGCAAAGAGCTCCGGGCGGGTGAACCAGTTTTTCGTTCGGGAGGAGAGATTTCGCATTTTGGTGGTTGTCGTTTTACAGGAGTCCTTTGAATGCCCCTCCTCGTCCTATCCCACTTGCCCTTATCTTGCCTAAATTCACATCACCACGCTAATACCGTGTGATAAGGCCAATTGAGGTAATCGTAACTCAGTTTACGCGGGATATGATCTGTTAAATACCCCTCTCCCTTAACCCACTTGGCTATATCCACATTACCTAGATAGCCCCGTGCGCAGGGTCAGTGAGGTAATGTGGACAGGGTAAGGAGCATCAAATGTTTGAACCAGTTTTTTCGGTTGAGGTGAGAGATTTCGCGTCTCGGTGTTCCCAGTTTTGCAGGAGCCCTTTGAGTGCTCCTCCTATAACCGGCGTAGGAGATATCTGTCAACCACTGAGTGTTCCTCCTTTTTCCTTCCTTACTCATCCCTCTTCCTCAATCCCCTCTCTCCAAATTTCGGACAGGACATGCGATGAGGAAATACCTTGAAGACAGTGACCGACAGACAGACGAAGCGAGGAAAACGGTTGATAGGGCCATGCACCCGCACCCCCTCCTTAACCGATTTGCCCCTTGCGCATATTCACGTTGCAGGGCCACTGAGGTGACGTGAAAATTGCTTTCGATTTCTGAATGTAAATATATTGGTTTTTCGGTCTATAATTCACCAAGGAATGTTCACATGGAAACTTTCTTCAGAGCGGTGATACAAAGCAACAGGCTGGCGCTATGAATCGGTGTCAATAGAGCGGTGGCAGGCAGTGTCTGCACGGTGGAGGGGCAGCGTAGCGCTAGCGTTGCCTCCCTTGGATATAACCATAGTCACATTCATGGGTACGACTCGTTTAACTCAATCCACAACGACCTTCAAGGGCTCATCGCCTCATTGATCGTGCTGGGCTCGGTTCCGGACACGTATCGATCGCCAACGACGGGTCTCCGAGCGTGTTTCGTTGCTTGGCGATCGATCAATCGTCGAACCCCACTTGGTCTAGATTCGGCGGCGCTCACCCGCACGCAGACACACACGCGCACAGACCGTCACGAAGTTTGCCCCGTCGATTAACGAATTTGAGGCCAAGATGTGCTGCTGTGTTGCTGCGGGTGGTAATTTCCTTCCTTCATCATCACCCACAGTACACTGGACCCGTCTATTTATTCTTCTACTTGCACTTGTGCCTGCACTTGTCGCCGAGAGTTACTTCCTGGTTCACATATCGACTACAATTCTGCGCTGGACTATTTCTCTTGAACACTTCCGTGACTACTTCCTCCTTTCTGAGCTACCTTCCGCTTTAAGGACTAGTCAGATTAGCTGGGTTATCCGTTTTTGGCCCGCAACACACCCATAATGATGTGCACATCGTACTGCACCACATGGCTTAAGTGAGAAAGGAAATCGATGTGTGGTGGGGCCCCCAGCTGACAAGTCCACATAAAGACTTGAAGGGGAAATCACCCAGCAACCATCGTTGTTCCTCTGTTTTTCATCAGGACTTAGTTCCTGGTCAACAAGGAACTAAGTCATGTTGTGACTGAATTCCTTTTCAGTGTTTCTCCCTACTCCCCCCCCCACTCCACCCGTCTATTATCCAAAGTAATCTCATAAATCATTGTGATTTCATATGTTTTCGTGACTCGTTGCGGTTCATTTTACCCGATGGGTGATCTCGACGGGGGTCCTTCTTTTCCTGCTTAGCGGCAAATGAATGGAATGGAATCGATATGTGCGGCCACATCCTGGTCGAGCATTTTCGCCTGGACGTTTCGGCGCCCGTTTATTCGTCTACTGTTCCGTTCTTAGCTTACTTATTCGGTAGTGATTTTTATTTTCCGGTGGTCGAACAAGAGGAAGGGGCACCCACCGGGCTCCTAGATAGGATTTTTGCCGGAATTGGGAGGGGGTAGGGGAGAGTAACCGGAACAGTAAACCAATTCCTTGTTCGCTAAGAACGAGAGTTTCGTATCACGGTAGTACCTAGCTCTGACGACCAAAAAAATTCTGGGTACACGATACCCTATTTGGGGGACCACACAGCATTCTGCTCTTCTGTGCCCTCATCGCCAAGATAGTATCTCCTGTGTTTTAGTTGCTCCACTGAGGGTTTCTTTGAGGTAACATTGTAATTTTAGGGATAGAACATGAACTTAACGCGTTGCAGGATCGCGTATTCCAATAAGGTGGGGCATTTAGCGCTGAAAAGTACGAGTTAGACGGAGATTTTTTTCCCATGCCTAGGAGGGAAAAAACTTTGGGATAGGTGAATCATTCTTTTGTCCAAAGTGATTTCCTCAAGAGGAAATGTACTTGATGCCTCCGGCGAAACCTTAAAGCCGCTCCCCCCTACTCCACTAGCGCCCTACCAAAATAGACAGGCGGAAGATTAGCAGCAAAGAGCCACGCTTTTCGTCAGTTCCCGTGTGGTTATTCACTTATCCTTTCCATTCGAAAATGATCAATTTCTTGCGTGGAATATGCTGGAAATGTTTTATGGGTTGTTTCAAAAGTACCTCGGCGAGGAGGGCGCAGAGGAGCAATCTCCGCGTGCCTCTGCTCCCCTCCGCGAAACTCCCTAAATAGTGCCCCCCTGGTTGGTAACAGAGCACTTATTGGGCTTCTAGATGAATTTTTGCCTGTACTAGGAGAGTGAATGAGGCCCGGGCAAGTGAACTAATTTCTTTGTGCGTAGCGGATGTTATGCATTACGGTAGACTCAGCATGGCACAAGAGTCCTTCAATTGGTCCCTTTAGCCAATTTGCACTTTAATGTCCTCATAATGTTTGTTAGCATCACTAATTCGTAGTATTGACTCAATTGATAGTAAGTAGTTAACTCGATTGTTTAGATGTTTACTAGCCCGAAATGTCATTCATTATGAAGGCAGTAGGAGTAGTAATGTCTCTATGCATTATAGCACCTCTTGGAGTTCCTTATCTTCACTTGTTCGCCCAGAATGCCTCGCGACAAAGGTTTCAGTTTGGATGGCCTTGAACTGAAAGATTGAACCCCAAATATCCGCAAATATTGACAGTTTAACCTTCATGCCTAACTGCCAAGAAATGCATTCCAACTCTGTTGCAGCAGGGAGTCATGAAGGAACTGGGGGAAAGTGGGGGAGGGGGGGAGGCAGTAGTGGTGCAACGATCAAGTACTCTCTTCCTTTTTTTATGTCGTTTACACTTAAACGACGGGCCTTAAAGGGCATGCCTTCTTTTTGCTTTGTCAAATACGTTTTTTCCTTGCCGCGTTTTCCGCAGCAGATTTTTTCCAACCCGATTTTTCCATACTAGCCATATTCTCTTCTATCTAGGCCTGTTGTTGAACCTACTCTTTTTCATTTGAAGAAATAGTTGACGTGGCGACTGCTCTGTACCTCTATGTCCTCAAGTCTTTCATTCAATCAAGGCGTCAAACTCGTTATTCCGCATCTCACAGCCGATAAGTCATCGTTGTCGCTCCTTTTCGTATGTTAGTGTGGGCGCTGTGGGTTATTTCAATCGATTATATCGACTTATTGATCGATTAGTTGTCCTAATAGATTGGTTGGGAAAGGAAGTAGAGGATTTGCCTTCTTCGAGGATAAGTGGGTGTATCGGCCCATGCAACATACTCGTATTGATTCGCCCCTGGCGTCCGGTTCCACGCATTGTTGAAGCGATGAAGGTTGGTGCGAATGTGTACAAGCTTCTGAGAAGGAGTTTTGGAAAGGCTTATACCCCCTTTGGTTTCCTTGAAGGTTTCTGTGAAAAAAATCCTGTTAAAAACGCTACAGTTTCTGCGTGATAGAAGGGCGATCTAGAAATGCGTTTTGATTCACCATGTTACCAATAAAAAGCGCCAGTAATATAAACACGTGATGTAAGATATTTGACATATTTATGTACGCAAAGGCGAGAGCTCAAACCAACATTGCTGGCTAGTTGACTCGACATAGCACTTTGGCGTCGAATCGATCAGGTCATGGCAGATTACGTCCATTAACGTTTGCTTCACGACCTTATCTCAAAAATGGCAGCAGATAAGATGCTTTACTGTTCTCAAGTTTTTTTCTCAGGACAGTGTCAAAGTTCAACTGTATTGATGTTGATGTTCGTTATCTTCAAAACTTGAAGGGAGCAAGTGATCAATTATCGACTTTTCTGAGATAAGGCCGTCGAATAAAGTGTGTTAGGACGCAGGGTGCCATGACACAGTTGACATGATGCCAGAGTGCTGTGCTGAGTCAGCTAGCCAGGAAGGAAGGTTTGCACTTGACGTCGCGCCTCGGATGTAGTGATTTAAACCTGTACAAAAATAGTTTCGATTATACTTATACACTGCTGGTCGGCTGCGCTTGGCGGACTAACTAGTCCGTTTTCCACGGTTTCAAGAACGTGTACGCTGTGGTGTGACATGTAAGATGTGCCCCCTAATCCCTTCAGTTATCCCGTTTGCTGTGCCGTTCACAATATTGTTTGCATCGAAGTGGACTTAGATATCATATTGATCAGCTGAATCCGCCATATTCGCCTGTATTTACGAGGGAGTAGGTCATGTAAGAACACGCTCTGAATTATGGTTCATGTTCACTGCATCTGTGGCCCGGCGTGGTCAAGAAGAGTAGTCTGCCGCGGCGCCGAACTCGGTTTTCACTAATGTTGTCGCTTAACCGCTTCAACAACTGGTGGACAAGAAGTTGGCAGCGCGCCAAACCCAGTCGCACTGACACGCCCTATCATCCGCAGCGAACAAGAGTTCAGTGATGTGCTTTAATGTAAAGCCGCCTGAGGGGACTGCTCCTTCAATGGGAATAGGTACAGTATCCTGTAAAAAGGATTCGCAGCTGTTTTAATGGCAATTGAAATGGGAAAATCGAAAATTCCTGAGGACCAAGTTGGGATAACATTCCTGGTGGAATGAGTTATCACCTTTTTCGTGTGATTTTCGCTAAGCTTGATGTTAGCTGAGTTACACATGCGGTGGTAAAGTTTTGGTTTTCAGTGCTGCGTCAACGAGGAGGATCATTAGGCACAAGTGGTTTGAAGGAGGTACCACAGAAAAGCGAATTGGCTATAGTCACCTCAGAATCACAACCGTCATCTTCAATTCGTCGCAAGTCACAATCGTCGCCAGCGTCGCCGCGACAGCAAATGGCGGACGGATTGTCGCCTGCGGACGAATGTGTCGGTCGCGCCGCGACGCCGTCTCAACAAGAAGGCGGTGGCATGTGTTTGCGTAGGTGGGTGAATTACTCGTTATCACAGGTTTCCCTCAATTAATTTTTCGGGTTATATTAGGTGTTTTCTGATCATTACATTTTGATAATAGATAGTTTTAGTTCTAGGTACGCCTTGAGACGACGTCGATCCATCCAACAAAAGATGAAGAGGGGTTGTGCCTAGATAGATTTAGCAGCTACTGCTGATGAGGTGAGAATTTTTTTCCATCTTTTCCTGTAGATATTTATCTTATTTGGGCGCTGATAACGCTAATAACATTGGGAGGGACGCGGCTGCGTTCACAAATTGCTCCAGCGTTTTTGAGCGTACGCCAGCATTTTCAGCGACTGCCCGCAAAAATTTGAAGCTACCCGCGAAAACGGTCAAAATGCTGGCGTTCAGAACGCTAGCTCG
The DNA here is from genome assembly GCA_036418165.1 of Cooperia oncophora. NCBI lineage: Eukaryota > Metazoa > Nematoda > Chromadorea > Rhabditida > Trichostrongylidae > Cooperia > Cooperia oncophora. The sequence goes on from MU941558.1 coordinate 12,806, forward strand.
ACACTTATACTTTTCACTTCGGCAAAGCTCAAACGCGCCCCTGGCCACACGTCGAACGCTCGAAACGCTGACTAGGCAGCGTTCAGTCTCGCGACGGTAGCAGCTTTGGCGCACGTGTGGCGCGATCGATGCGCGCATGCTTTCGAGTGCATCGATCGCGTTGAACGCGCGGCCGAAGCGCTGCCTTCGCGAAGTATGAACGCTGCTTAGGCATACGTAGCCTTACAAATGGGCCTCTCCTCCCAAGGTTGCTGTCGTCCCTATCTGCTTTTCTCTTCAGTCTCTGTTTTTTTGTGTGTCTATCCAAATTTCAATTTAATAAAAGTTCCGCCTACCAACCTCGTGGGGCGCAAACTAACACATTCTTACCATGCCGAGGTTGCAAAAATAGAGAAGCTGAAAATTCTAGATTTCAGTGTTGTAGGCCCGTAGGTCAACAAACAAATGGTGCTGATCGTCGATAAGGGTCATATATCTGCATAGGCTCCCCGTTCTTCCATTTTCAGGAAGGCCTTTTCGCCGAAAGGTTTTTCCACGGTTCTGGAGTGTTCACGAAATTGACCCCCCTCTCCCCCGAAACAAAAGTGAACCGTATTATTATGGTCTTTTAGTTATGCAGAGAGAAAGATCGTTGTATTGGCAAGATGTTTACTTTTTGTACTCTTCGAGTGAAGGGAATGTTTTGAGAGGCAATAACTTTCCTCGAGCCATCAATCCTGGGCGTTCGACCTTGAAGTGTCATCCTCATCGAGGGCCAAGAGTACACACTCGGGCACCCGATGAATGTGTAGATTGAAGGGAAGATGATTGCTGAGTGCAATAGTGTTTGGATAAAATGACGGGGTAAAGTGAGTAGAGCGCGTGGGTGACGTTGAAGGTGTGAATGTGATAACCGATTGATTAATTCATTAGTATTCCTTCCGATATAATGGAAGAAAATGAATATTCATGATGACGCGCTGATAGAATGACGTATTGTATTTTCAGACTGTGCAACCATGTAAACGATTCAAGCCTGAATCACCCGGAGAAGCACGAAAAAAGTAAGACAGTATGCCTTTTTGCTTCTTTTTTTCTAAAACATTTTTGACTTATCGGCTGGGGCATTTTTTTAAGCCTCTTCAAGTTGCCACTTTTTTGTAAGGCCTGCGAATTCTGACAAAATCATGGAAGAACGTTAAGTGTGCTTCTTATGAAGCCGTGGTACATAGTAATAAGCTGAATAAACTAATAAAGTTGGGGGAAGGCGCGAAGAAACGATTGTGATGTGGTAGGATGAGGATTTTAGTCTGAGAAGGGGCGGATTAATAAATTGCCTCCAGTAACTTGTTCACTCTCCCGGGGCGGCTCTTCCCATTGGCAAAGGACAAAATCTTTATTGTTTTGGACCACCATTGCCTTGTCTCACATTCGGCGCACCAAATGCTGCATAACACTGTTGGAAAGATTTGGAAGAAATGGCATGGGAACGAAGTTAATGAAATTCCTTTCATAATAGTTTACTGGACAAGATGGTCCTTCAAATGGACAGGTTTACCCGAAATCCCCTACCCGAGTGAAGCCTATTTTCTGAACTTTATGCAGTTACTGAATACTGTGCTGTCTTAATGTTACTTATTCCAGTAGCATTACCACGGATTATTTGGAACCTCCCTCTGATGGCTCGTGCTACGTCGACCGTTTACCCGATGAAATAGTTCTCAAGGTATCTCCATTATTTTATCCTTTGAAATTTTAATAAATTGTTTACGTATTAGTATATAGCTAATCGATAATTATCTGTAATAATATTTAGTGCGTACCGTTCTTACAGGTCTTCTCGAATTTGTATGAAACAGACTTGGCCAGATGCGCTGGTGTGTCCGGTAGATTTTATCGGATATCTAATGATGTTAATTTATGGTAAGCTGTTGGTTTTCTATTTTTAATTTTTCTCTTTCAATGTAATTGCTATTCAGGAAAACGTTATACCAAGGTGCATTTGAATACACAGTTCCTATGTATCATCCGACACATGGAAAATTCGAATTACGAGAACCCCATAAGTGGCGAGGCACATTAAACCCGTGGAAAGAGAGCTTTCGACAGTTGGTGAGTATTTCATTGAACATTATCATTTGATTTGCACTAATTGTCGATCATCATGTCGACTGTTATGTTTAGCGGCATGCCATTCATGTCCGGCCACGATACGCCCATATTTATGAAGGCCACATTGGAAGAAGTATTCCGCATTTTGAAAACCTTACACAGGCTCTTCAGTGGGTTTTTTTCTCATGATATGCTCTACCAACGAGGGTCTTTCAGGACATGGAGCCATTTTCGAGATCGCCATTGTATATTGCGTGGACCAGAAAAGTTACTAAATTATGGGTTCAAGAAAGCAGGCGGAATGAGTGCGTAGAAGCAGCGAGTGCAGACAACACCACTCAGTCTAGGTAGGACTAATGTCGTTTGGACGCGCTGAGTTTTGGGTGCTGGCTCATTTATGAAGTGAATAGATCACCAAATCCGCTGAAAACTTATATATAAAGAGTTTACGAATATGACATACATTCTTGGCGCTGGCGCTGATGCAGGACACTACGATTATCTTCTAGGCTCAGCCTTAGCAGAGCGCAGATAAGTGTCTTCCATTAGCCAGCAACAAGAAATGGATGTCATATTCGTAATCAGGATGTTAAATTACCCCTTTATACAAGTTTTCTACGTATTTGGTGGTCTAGGAACTTTATCCGTAAGTGAGCTTGCAGGCAATACTGAGCGCGTTCCAAACGGCATTAGCCTCTGAGCAGCCAGACTGATAAACTTGAGTAGCTGAGGTTTACGCTCTACCACGTTGTGTGCATTCACGAAGACGAACTCTAGATTTCACACGCAGATTTTGGGTGTAGCGTATACCGCCTACTGTCCTGAACGTATAATTTAGAAAAGTATGTTTTTATAGTTCATTTTTAGGCGCGTTTCCGTGTTTGCCAAAATGGGTGTTCAAAAACTCCTCAAGTCCACGAGTCTGGTACTAAAGAGCGTTTTTTTTGAACAAGATACTAGGCTGTTTTGAGGCGAGTTTCTGTTCCGAAAAAGTGTTCCTGACGTAGGTGAACACAAGATTAGAAAAATTGCTGGATGCTAGAGTTTTTGGCACCGTGAGGATTCGAACCACTAACGGTTGTTCAGTCTTTTCTGGCATACACAGAAGCGCGCAGGGTAAATAAACCTAACCTCTATGGTCCATGTATGAACATCTACAACTTGTTGAACCGTTTCGAAAAGTGCTACATGTCCTGAAAGACTCACGCTCCATTGTATGGTTATTCGCCTCATTGATGTGCTTTTGAAGATTTCTCGATGCTGAACCGGAACGTGAGAAGTTGATTCTTCTTCATACCGGTCACTTACTTCCCAGAGCCGATTCTCATCAGCACCCCTGTACAGATCATCGGTGCAAGTTCGTTTTTTTTTCGAATTATTTGCATTCATCTTGGGTTGTTGGTGAAAGGAAATCTATCTTACGAATTGCTGTACAGCATTCCCGTCATTCTTGCGATTTTGGCGGCTCGAGTGCCTCGAATAGCCAATGTTTGCGCTCTTCTATTTCTGTCGCCTCTTATTGCGCACGTTTCCGCTGGAATTAGCCGAAACAGCGTTGTGACGGGCATCTGTTGACGCAGCCAGCCCCATTCATAGAAATGACCAACGAAAGTGGATTCTTAACATGGGACAGTTTTGGATTTCGTGGACTTGCTCTAGGAATAGTCAAACATTGAGTTCTACTTGACCACCTTTTGAGCGACATTCTTATGTGAGGTTATCTTTACTAGGTATGGAGTTAGCACATCTTCAGCGTGCTGCAGTAATTGGGTGGCAATTGTAGAGAGATGAGAGGGTTTGCACATGAATGAAAGGGGTCCAAATGTTGTACGACTCTGAATCCGGTCATGTATAGGCAGCGCGTTTTTGGTGTGGTTCAAGACATTCGAAACGCTGCACAAACTAGCAGTGTCCACGCAAAAGTCACAGACCATGGATTAAAGCTGAGAGGATGGAAAGCGGCTCCCTGGTATAGTGGATAGCATACTTGCTAGGCAGTATTCACGCCTGGGGTCACTCCTCCCGCCCACAACTCAGCACTCTTGTGCTAGCCTTTGGAGGAGCGCGAACTATAGCGTCAAACAGCAGCTGTTGTATGGTTAGTGAAACGTTCAAAAACTAGCCCGCTAGTTTCATTTTAGTTGACAAACTGTAGCACTGCCACGTTAAATTAAGTAGGTCCTGGAGCGAAAGCGGCGCACATGACACCATTTGAAATGCTCTTTACATGCAGTCGCCGCAACACGCACCTGTAGCACTGCACATGCCTGCTTTTGCGTCCGTTCTTTGAGCGGACTGCCAGAAACGTGTCGATTTAAGCGCAGTTCGGCTTTGGGAGGGGTATTTTGCATTTTCGCTACTTCCCGTCGTCGTGCCACCAAATAGAGATTTGTGAAATCTTGTGAAGCCAACTGGGACTAGTCAAAGTTTGCAGGGCTGTTTGTCGGCTGTTGTAAAGCAGTGAACACGACGATGGAATGTAGCAAATGTACCCGCCTTCCCCAAACCCGCCCCACCCGACAAATGCGCCCAGGGATTTATTTTCAGTAGCTCTAGTTCCTGCCCGGATATTGGTAGTGCAGCACTGACCAATTTGCCCATCCGTAAGACTTGTTTGGTGAATTGGAATTTTTTTTGCTGAACGAGACGATTTTCCCTAAAGTTAAATACTGGATGATATCGCACATCGTCGACAGTTGGGTTTTAGCTGATCTGATACATTTCTGGTACGCTTTTGTATAACTCATGGTGAGGTAAGCCAGCAAAGAATTGGGGATGCATTCAATGCGTGTTACCATTAAAGCCTCATTATCTCCATAGATCAAGTCCAAAATCTTTTTTACGAAAAGAGTCGTGAAACAGACGATAAAATCAGCGATTGTGATCGCGATTTCTAACCACTCCTCGGAAATCGTGCGGCGGGTGTGGTTGGATTCAAATCGCGTGGTCGCTCACTCTTTGGAGAATGAGGGGTCCGGCTGTTTTGAGTTTTAGTTTTCTGTTCACCTTTTTCTAGGGGTGAACTTGCTTGCGATGGTTTCGTGAACTAATGGGTGCTTTGCGGTACTGCAGTAGAAAGACGAGTTTGGTTGGCTAACGCTTGAGTAAGAAGAAACCAAAAGTATTTAGTTACTATCGCTGCGTCATGCCAGCGGAGTATCGAGAAGTCTATTTGTCAGGGATGGCCCATCTTCACCATCACGCATTTTCCATTCTATATACATGTGTTCTTCAAATCAGGTCAAGGCCTTATTCGCACTCGGATCGTCTCGGAACTGTGTGACCTTGGTGTGACCCGCTAAGTATTCCTGGTTTTTCGCTAGGACAGAGCGCGTGGTTTCAGAAACCTTAAGCACTGACGTTCTTCTTCAGTTCACAATTGATCATGGTAGCTTTTTTGTGGAACCATCACAGGACATATGTAGTCTTTATACTAAAAGTAGACTTTATTGATGTGACGATGCTTATTTGACTGCTGATTGAATCGCAGATCGCATGATCGCATCTAGCGGAAGTTAAAATTTGGAAATCCCGACCAATCTTACTATCAATAATCGCACAGCGGAAGCAACAGGTAAGAGGGTGTTGGCCGTTGGGTAGGTTTTTTGACTACAGTCTGTCTCGTCTACCCCAACGCGGCGAGGGCGGCGCAAGGGGCGTTGCAAATGGTGTTTTATGCCCGACTTAGGCAACAGGGCCCAGTTGAATTGATTGAATCTGAGAACGCTGTAGCGTGTCAAGTCAACTAGCTAGTACTTTTCTTGTATTGTGATAACTGCTGTCTAACGCGCAGTTCGCGCTTCAGAAGTTATCGCACAGCTATGGCGTAAAAGCCATAAGGGTGAGAGGCGTGCTGGTGGCGTAACGGATAGCGCTCTAGGCGATAAGCTTGAGGCTGGGTTTCACCCCCCCCCGCCTTCCCTTCTCTCCCCTCCCCCGAAATTAAGGCTGTTGGCTGTGACTCGGTTTCTTATGATGTCTAGCTACTCGCCGCTTAAACTTGTACGCAAGGCGCAGTTCTGAGGATGTGAATGAACAAGTCGCCCATTGTTTATACTATGAACTGTGGCAGAGTTCACTCTTTTAGTTTTCAACAAACTTGGTTATTTATTACGCAAAGTGTTTACAACCCAATTTGCCGCTTAATCCATTTTCAGGCTCAGCACATGTCAAACATAAAGCGGTTGTGGTTTACAACGCAGAATGATACAACCGGTAAACTCTCGTTGAAGGATCAAGTGGTGCCTATATTGGCTACATAACCCTACGATTCAATCCGGACAAAGCACCACCCGCAGTGCCCCATCAGCAGCACTATGCGCTACAGGTTCGCGGAGTTTTAAAGTTGCTGGAATATTTTTGATCTTGGATGGAAGCGCAATTTCTGGTGATATTATGAAGAGAGGTTGGTGGAAGTGGATGGGCGGACTATTCGCAGAAAAGTTCAACTACCCACGGAGCGCAAGATACGCTTCCCCATATGTTACGCTCAAAGTACTCGCGCCGTACGCTCAAAACCAACACTAGTATGAACACAGCCTGATGTCTTTCTTCGCATATTACGGCTTTGCAGCAAGGTGGTCATTAGGGGTAATCCACTTACCTGGGTGCGTCCTTTCGTGTGCGAGATGGGTAGCCATCAACTGTGAAAAGGGTCAGGAGCGGCCGCAATTAATGGTATGCGCAGTAATGGAATAAAGTTGAGGCTGTGTGATTACTTACATCTTTTATGTCTGCCATGCAGATACGCGCGTAAGCTCCCGCCATGACATACCGCGATACACACACCGTGCTCTACGCCATACGGCCAACCATTCGTGAAGTGGGCGAGCGCAGGCAACAGTGCGGGGATTGGATTTATAACTGACCATGTGGAGTACCTATCGGGTATCGCCATGCGGGCGGGCGGAACATGAGAAATATCAGGCTGTCACGTGCGTCTAGCTGCAGTGCCGGGTTTATGTCTTGCAACACGACAACACGCAACACTTCGCGGCTGGGGACGTGCTCAAGTGCAAATGGGAAGATTTTCGCATGAACCAGACATAGTCAAATAGTCAGACATGGGGGACTCGAACCAGCATCTCCCGCCAAAAAAAACGAACGGGAAGTATCCGGTCCTTACGATTTCATGTTGTTTCTTTATCAAAGACCAGTGACGTAGTTCATCTTCGAAAAGGTCGGCGAAGGGGTGGGGGCGGAGGGGAGGGAATTTAGCACTTTTGTTGCCTTCCACCGAGGTGTTGAGTCGTGTAATAAGGACCCGACTGTCAAATCCTGTGAGGCCGCAAACGATACCAGCCAAAAATTGTAAAGACCCTCTGTCAACTTTTGTAAAGCAGTGGACAGGATGGTAGGAAGCAGCGAAAGTGCAAAATGCCTTCCCTCCTCCCCTTCAATCCGTCGCCAAAGTGCGCTGTTCATCACTGTTCATTTTTCTTCGTATTATATTTTTCAGTTCGTATTTTTCAGGTGACGGAAGAAACCTCCCCTCTTATTGATCGCTGTCACATAAATTCAACATCTTCTGTTGGAGCGGCTGTATGCGTGAAAAGGACGGCAGCCAACCCAAAAGTGAGCCTCTCTCTTTCTTTGGATGTAAAATTTGGAAGTTGACTCCAAACTATTCCATTTAGGTGAGACACTGTACTATCACCGATTGTGAGAACGTTGGTATTTATATAACGGATGGGGCTCAGGTCTGTTACTCTCATGTTTTGTCAGCATTTTTGAACAAAAATCAAATAATAACGGTTTAAGGGCCAATTCGAAGATTGTGAGATCGCTAGGAATTCTCTGGCTGGAGTTTGGGTGAAAAATCAGGCCAATCCTTTCTTCAGAAGGTGTCATATTCATCATGGAAAGGATGTGGGAGTGTTCACGTTCGAGTGAGTCATCTACCAATATTCGCTGGATGGGCGAAAAGAGAACCATTTTCCTCTTCCTCGCTGGTGTGCTCTGAAAGTTATGAAGAGCAGAACGAGATGGTTCTCTGTTTCCTCCCCTACGATCAGCTCGAACGTGCTTCAAGAGCAGGTACATGTAAAGAGTTCATTTATAGATATGGCATGGGCTACTTTGAGAAATGTAATATTCACTCGAATCGCTTAACTCCCTGGAATTCGCAGAGCTGAAGAATAACGCAAAATCTACTGTTTTTCTTTCTTTTATTTTTCTAGGCTTCAGTTGCGAAGTTTCACCATGGCTAACCGGTGCGTCTACATCCATGAAAAAGGTATTCTTTCACTCATTGAACGGCCAATTATTCATTTGCAAGTACATTTATTTCCACTTAGCTCTACATTTCTTTCCATACAGGGATTGAGCTAGAATTTCTCGATTTTTGTTTATAAATACGTTGGAACTGGGACTGTAACGATTCGTTGATCGTTGATCAGAACGTTCTCTCATTGGAATTTTCATCTACCAAGAGCTGTCTTACCGCATCTCTCGAACATAACGCCTATTTTAGTGTGGGAATCTTCGAAGAAAAATGCCTTCTCGCTAAGGCGTCGTGGTTATTTGTTACATCTCGACCTTCTCGCTTTTGCTGAACAGCTACCATCCTTACAGGCTGATTGGCGGAAGTGAGAGTGTGTACTGGCGTTCTTACCCCGTCGCGTCCTCGTCTAAGAGTCAGGTCTCTGGCTGATTTATGCTTAGAAGGCCATGCCCCCCCCCACCTCTTTCGATTGGCTAAACAGCATTTCGACAGAATAAAAATGCCGATATATTCGCATTCATCATACATACTAGTCTGGGCATGTGACAAGACAGTCGTAATATGTCGCAGTAATGGGCGTGGCGAGCAACGCCGCGCTGCACAGACGAGTTTCCTTGCCTAGCCATTTGAATATGGGTGTTAGAGGGATGGAAAATTCGATATCGTCCGTCATAGGATCTTGTATCCGCTTGAATTCGCTGGGTTTCCGCTGCTCCAATCGATACACTGTTGCATGTCGAGAATTTGCCGCGCATGGCAGTATGATACGCCGTGCGGGACGACGCGACAGATTGCGATTGTCTTTTCCGTCTCCCGACTAGTCTGGTATGTCATTGTTCACTCATATAAACCACAAACTGTTTGAACACAATGGTGAGCGGATTATCTTCCCAAGCTTACCAGGATAACGTTTGCTGTCATTGTGAAAATTTAGAGGAATATTGATTGAAGCTATACTTTTAAAGACAGCTCCCGCGATAAAAGTGTCATGGATAGTTGCTGTTCAATTATGAAACAGTAGCTGATAAGTAATTCCCCAGAAAAAGAAAAAAGAGTCCTCAAGAACACCATAAACAAAATCGCGCCCTGACAGTACAAGCCCAAGGCTACAGCATCGCTGATATGTGAGGTGGTGGGTGTACGATCCCCCCTCCGAGAAGGCGGTGTCAGTACGACTATCCCCCCCCACCTCCTTCCTAACACCTCTTGTCAAATCCCCTATTTCCCAGTTTTTTCCCACAGGAATTCCCTCCGTCGAGCGGGTTAGGAGGGGGTATATGCCCGTGTGGAAGCACTGAGAATCACACACTTCTACACTTTTTCCACATTTGCCAAATTTCCATACTTTGCCCCCAAATTTTGCTGCTCGTGCGCGGGGGGGAGGGGTATATGGTAGTGCCCATAGAGCGCGGGAAAATCACGGCAAAAGCCAAAAAACCGGCAGATCCACGCGACAACTTTTCTCAGATGCAATTACGACTCCCCCTCTCTCCCGGGCTACAATGCGGACCCCTTCCAGAAGAAGTACGACACCCCCCTACGTTGTTTCACACAACAATGCCGTAGCCCTGGTCCACCCTCTTGCGGTCTGTCAGCCACACCCAGTACGTGATATCATCGATGGCAAGAAAAACACACAAAAAAACAACAAAAACGAAGGAACAATCTCTTTGAAAAGAACAAGAAACATTGTACAAAAGCTGGCGTCGGTTTAGAGTTTACGGATACTGGCATATTTTAGTGTTGTGAAGTGGCAAGCTTTCCACACGCAAATTGGGTCGCTCGAATTTTACGGCGTTTTACTTTGCCAGGATGTGTCTGCAAGTGGACTGGTGTGTGCTCGTGATTAATCGAAATGAATATGCCGAGCCAGAATCATTCATGCCGACATGAGCGCTGTATAGCACGAAAAGACGATGACATTGCAAAGAGCAACGAGCTGCCCTCCGTCGGAGGGCATCTAGCAAGTGGGCGGTCCAACTGAGCGGCGTTAGAACTAGAACTTTCAGCGGCTGTAGCTCGCTCCTCGCTCGCTGTGGAGTCGCGAGAGTGGGATAGTCTCTAGCTTGGGGGCTGTACTACTTCAAGGAAGGACGACCATGTACTACTCGAGCGCGGGTGCTGTCTTTAGCTCGCAGCGCTCTGCGAGAGAGCGTAGGCGAGGGAGGGCTAATTTTCTGGAAAAGAGTGTGCTAGACAGCGAGGTGGAGGAAAAGTCAGTAACCGCGACTAGGCCAATTTTAAGAGGACTTATGGACGTTGCGGAGGATTTCGTATATACAGGGTACGGTGGGGGACAAGACAGACAGGTCGACATTAGAAGTGCTTAACTTAAAATGCTAATGAATGTGCGAGCAGTCCCAGCTTAGCGCGGAATCTTGGGTGTTATCGGTGGATTGAATACCGATCGGAGGCGCCGTGCCGCGTCGTAGCGACAAAGCGGCAAGATTGCGATGTAGTCTCTGACTTGCTCTCCAGATTAAGCACCACGCTAACTTTGTTCACTAATTTCAGGCGTGTGAGAAGTTCATGAGAAATCGTTCTTACTTTCAAATGCGTTTGTGGTAGGCAGCTCCGATCCGACCATTCGAAAGAACGAAATTTACGCGGGACAACAAGGAGGCGTGTATATTTTTGGTGACGGTGGGTTCATATAGTCGTATATATTTCCACGGAAGTTCTATTACTATGCTTATGAAGCTTTTGTGCAGGACGAGGCCTCATTGAACACAACAACATTTACGGGAACGCATTGGCTGGTATCCAAATCCGAACATGCAGCGATCCGATTGTTCGTCTAAATAAAATTCATGATGGATTGCATGGCGGGATTTATGTGGTATGATCACCTTTTTGGCTAAAGGTCATTAGGGATGTATTTATTCATCATTGAAATATTTATAGCACGAGAAGGGAAAAGGCCTCATTGAGGAGAATGAGGTTTATGGTAATACCCTCGCTGGTATTTGGGTTACAACTGGGTCTTCGCCTATATTAAGAAAGAACAGAATCCATTCTGGGAAACAGGTACGCTTCGATTGCGTTGTATCTATTTTAATTTACATATGGATCAGTGATGTTTAGGTTGGTGTTTACTTTTACGATAACGGGCATGGTCTTTTGGAAGAGAATGACATATTCAATCATCTTTATTCGGGTGTTCAAATTCGGTGAGTGAATACATGACTTGACTTTGTTATAACTTTGTTGTGCCACTGACTTCAAGCTGTTGACTTTTAGAACCGGTTCAAACCCAAAAATTACGAGAAATCGTATTTGGGGTGGTCAAAATGGCGGCGTATTGGTTTACAACGGTGGATTAGGGATGTTGGAAGGTATGTGAGATTCATTTATCTAGTCGTCCGTATTTCATTTGCGCTTTTGCCGCTTGTCGATAAGATGATTGGGGAATGGAGGAGGGGAGGTGTTTTGGTAATTCTCGTGAAAGTGCTGAGCCTTTTTAATTTTTGGGAAGCTCTGTTAATTATTGTAAAGAGTTCGAGTTTGCCTGACACCAACGAGTTTGCTTCTTGTGAGGAATTCGGAAATAGCTGGGAGGGCGAGTGGACAGTACGAGAAAATTGTTATGGCAATTTTTCTGCAAGCTCTGGAGTATGTATGGAGCGTTACATTCGAGTCGCGGCACCGTGCACTCTAGCATTGCCAGCTCGTTGACTAGACATACACAGGTCAGAGAGCCAATAGAATTGAGAGACCTAGCGAGCACTACGAGAGTTGACGCTTTGCAACACTGCCATGTCGAGAGAATTGGGTCCTGGTGCGAATACAGCATGTGTCACAACGCGGGCAACGCCTATTTTGCCCCACTCACCGCGATTGGGAAGCACCCTCCACAGCCGTGCGTAACGGGCCTGGAGCACTAGAAATCGGCGCTTAGATAAGATCGTGTGAAGGGGGAGGGGAAGAAATAGCGCATGCCATTTTTGTGAAGGTAACGACGAAGGGGTCGTATCTAACCGCTAAGCTAATCTGTAAGAACAGGGTCGTGAGGCGCAGGCTATTTCAGAAGTGGGAGCAACCAGCAGCTGCAGATGTCGTGGGAATCGTTTCCAATACGCCACTTCTGCGACACCTAAGGAGATAGCCCATCCTTATCTCACAAGAGTGCTCCGTCGCAAGCTCGTCACTAGTGCGCAGCGTTCCCAAAAATCGTTACCATTGTGATGTCCTCAGGGGGGATTCGCAGTGTTGCGTATCGTGTTGTGAGAGAGCTGCTTAGCGGTGTTATGTGTGATAACTGAGAGAGTGCTCGCGCGTGCGCGCTCGATCGATGTAGAGCCAAGCGCCAGTGCGTGTAGTTGAGTGTGCGTGATTATTGAGTAGAGGTGTGAGTGTGAGAGGATCAGAGGAGAGAAAGATCCTTTCTTGTCACTTGTGGCTGCTGATTACTCTTACTTCTTTAGAGCAAGTGAGTTTTTTGATCGAGAGCGCGTGAGTGTGCTGCGTTTGGGATTCAAAGGATCAGACTCAGTCATCCGGGGGGGACACTTCGCAGAACACGAAGATTTACGACGGACCGCGTATGTGTGGGGTGTGTAGTAGTTAACAAGGAAGAAGTGGTGGAGTGGCTTTTGTATTGACTATTTATTTATTCTGCAGCTTGTTTTTGGGCTGTTTAGATGTATTAGACTGTTGATATTCACGCGAACGATTCAGGTCTTCTTGAAGACAATGACATCTATCGCAATGCACAAGCAGGAGTGTTGATATCCACCGAGTCTAACCCAACACTTCGTCGAAATCGAATTTTCGAGGGGAAAGCTGCTGGAGTAGAGATCACAAATGGTGCTTCTGCAACACTGGAAGCCAATCAGCTTTTTCACAACAAATTCGGAGGTATTTCATCGATGATTGATTTAATCTGTGATTTTTATTTTCTGAATTATTTTAGTTTTCATACGTTTGCCTTTGTAGTCATATGTCTCGCTACGCGATTATGTAAAACCAGTGTTACGCGACAATAAAAATGCTACGACAATCACAACGCGGCGGTGAGAGAGCTGTCGGACGAGGCCAGTGTCTTTTCAAGATAAGCAGCTGTACGTCGTTCCCCATGCACGATTTTTACCGGTAAGTTTTTTTTAAATCCTGGATTTTGATTTTGCCCGCTGAAAATTCTCCCAAGTTTTTCACCTGCTGTTTCTTGTTCCAGGTGTGTCAGCTGTAACACTACAGATCGAAATGCGATCTGTATTAACTGTATCAAAAATTGCCATCGAGGTCATACTGTCGAGTTCGTGCGTCATGATCGGTTAGTTCATATACTCATCCTCTTTCATACTCATCTGATTCATATTCATACTTTGGATTTCTGTAAGTATGTCGATTGTTAAACAGTTGCAGCACTAATTGTGGGCCTTGGAAGATGGGGCTGGTGATTGGTGATCAGGACCCCCCCCCCCCCCCCCCCCCCCCCCCCCCCCCCCCCCCCCCCCCACCACGTCGAACGCCGGGGATCTCCAGCGAGGGCGGGTGTCTTGCCATTGGGAAAAATGTTCCCAGTTGTTGGTTGTTGACTACTCTCGATTTTCGCTGTATGACCCCTCACTTCCCTCCCTCCGCTCGACGGCAGTTTCTTGGGGAAAACGGTGAGAAGGTGGGAAGTTATGAAGTTGCCCTAATGAGGATATAAAGGATGGGGATGGGAAGGGGGGTGGTACTAAAGAAACTTGAGGAGGGTCGCGTTTTGCAAAAACTTCCCCTAATAGCTGTTTGTGATGAAGTGATAACAACGTTGCGGAGTGAAAGCTTCGCGCGAATAATTCTTCCTTGGTCTGGTACGAATCAACCGCGATTCATTATCCTTATACCTTCTACCTGCTCCCAAGTTTCTACCTTTTTCAACCAAGTCAGCGGCCGAAAATGTTCTTCTCAAGGGTAAATAAGTCTTCCTCCTACATCCAGCGACCAAATATATCCCTTGCTGAAGATCCCCCATGCCTTGTAAGGGGTAAAAACAGTTGGACGACGCGTTTTTAAGTGATGGGAGTGAAGAGTAGTGGTGTTGAAATTAGGATGGGCGGTAGGCGAGTAGTGCAAGTAATGGATGAGGCGAAAATGTGTTCAGGCGATCCACACAGAAGACGTAAGGGTGCCCATAACGTTTGGGGAGAGAGGGGCAGGGCACAGTTGTAAGCACTTGGCGTCTTACCTCCTGTGAATTATGTGCATGTGAATATTGGACAGCGTTGCCAACATCCTATAAGCCTTTTATCACCTGTCAAGAACCCTGTAAACTCCTGTCAGACCTAAAAAATGACTGGTCAAGATTCGGAGAGAAAATGGGTTCCAGTGACTAATGCCATTTCGCAAGGCTTGATAGGAGTTTACAGGGTAATTAACAAGACTTGCAAGGCGAGGCACGATTGTATAAAGGCGAAAGAAAAAAAACAAAGTTAAACACTTACAATGGAAAAGCCAGGTGGTCTGTCACACCCTTTCCCTTTAAGGTTACAGTCTAGTTCTCTACGGACGAAGGGACGTGTCAAGCGATGAGTTTGGCGCGGTGTCAAAAAGCAAATGACAAGACTGTATCATATCGTTCTTATCACTCGTTTTCTACCAATTCTTGTCGCATACCCGCTTCGACAACGAGCAGAGAACGGGTTTGGCACCGTGGCACTATCATAATCCCTGACACGCCTCTTCGTTCGCAGCGAACTAGCGTATTTTTACTGTTTGCGCCAAAGAAACATTTGCATCACTAAAGGGCGACCAGTTAATCAACCCACTGCAGATTCTTCTGTGATTGTGGAGCTGGCACGTTGGAACATCAGTGTCGTTTGCAAACGGAAGTACGCGACAATGACACCGTCTACGATTCGGCCACGCCCACGGGGTCGGACACGCCCAACATGTTGTGATCGGAGTAATCTTCAGTGAGTCGTTGTCTGTGAACACTGCATTATCACTGCCCAGAACGTCGTCTTTCGTTGTCAACGATCTCTTCGAAATGTATCTACTATGCTTGATATTCTTCGTCATTCGTGACGAGCAAAACAAGAGGATGTACGCTACCCAATTCACTATCCCTGTATGTCACGCATAATATTGATTCTCCATATCTGTGATAGACGCTACTGTTGGAGTTGAGCCCAAAATGCCTATTTGATGATGAGTTTTATCCTCCTCTCTCCTCTTCTTCCTCAGATGTGATCAACGTGTGTGTGTTATGGTAATCGCACTACTTTCTCCTCTATTCATCCATTACTTTTCTTTCTCCGTTATTTCTTTTTTTTCTAGCACCTGTCTCGGTGGACATTTAGAGTACGTAGCATTGATATTTCACGTTATAGCTACGTGCGTACATACACTTTAAAAAGAATTGACTTTACACAGGTTCTACCCCATCTTTCGATCGATGAAGCGTTGTGTTCTTTACTAGCACTCAGATTCTAATACTACTAGCTCTTTCATTATTGTCTTATTCATGTTCTTAATTCACCGAATGTTGTTCGAGTTCTGTTTTGTAATATGTCTGGATTAAAGAAGTCAGTAGGGCGAGCAGGGTGGCGCGAGCCTCAGAAAAACACGTCATTGTATGCGTGTTTCCTAAACGCTCGGCCAATTGACTACTTTTACAGCCACGTCCACCCAGCAACCGTAATGGCCACGACGTCTTTAGCCCGGGAATCAACCTTCAATGTTCGATTAGTTCAGTATGTTAGGACGATATTATTGTACCCTAGGTGTTTTTATTTGTTAATGCACGCTTTCATTTGACGAACATCGTCAAACGCTTTTATTGCTTTTGCTCGTTTTACATGTTTCGTTTCGTTTATTTTTTGTGGAGTTTTGATAACTAAATTTGCTGCGTTTCTCTCTTTTTTGAATAGGCCCGCGTCTCATGGATGTTTTGAAGCTGATATTGTCTTGTTGCCTCGCACCTCTCTTCAGATATGAGTCCGCTGCCTTTTTTCTTCGTATTCATATATGATTTTTTTCTCGTGTTTTCATTATTTTGTTGTAAGTAACGTAGAGTTTTCTAGTGGATTGATCCCTTTTAGTCCTGAAACATATGTGCATCGCTGTATGTGATTTCTACTTTCTTTTCCAAAAGTCGCATCGTTGCGAAGAACAACGTTCTGGAATTTTCTTTATGGAAAGTTGAAGATGTTATTGTAATACGTAATAAATCTGAGATATTAGTTCATTTTATTTTTAGCAATAACATTTGTGGCTTGGCACTGATTTATACCGGTAGATCTCTTCCTGATGAAGCTACCAATCCTTCCACTCTTTCTTTAGCTTTACGGTACTTTCGTCCTAAAATTGAGATTTTTATGGAACGTTTAGTGTGAATGCAAAGTGGAAAAAGTCTCAAGTAAAAGTGGGCGGCGCTCTGACGTGAACACGACTGACGCACTGGCACATCAGGTTCAGCCTGGGTGTAGTAGCAGGAAATCGGATGACGGCCATTGACTGGAGGCAGTGAGCATTGCCTGACCGCTGTAGCTGAGGAAGTCACGCGGCGCAACGAAAAGTGCACTCTGCGACGAAGCAGCTTGTGGACTGCAATGGTGTGCGCTGTGTTTAGGCTGCGTTCATGCTTCACGTGCGCTTTGCAGCTGTTTTGATGGCGTGTTTTCGCGCGATGCAAGGCCAATAACGGCTTTAAAGACAATTACTCGCGATCAAGTGTTGCGGGTAGTTGGTGCTCCGTTATGAACCAGCATCCTATAAGTAGCTCTTCAGTAGAAAAAAGAAGGGGGAAAAAACTCCCGGGAACACCCATCGCTTGCCAGGCCGGATATGAAACTCAAGAGAGCTTTTCATGCTCTTCTTACTTCACATCCTCGCTGATTGGAAAATTCAGCGCTATGCAAAACAATGGAACCTAAAACAAGCTGAGAACGTATGAAATTTTTGTCCTGTCACTGCCAGGGTTTGCCGCTTAAAAAAACAACAAAAAAAAAAAAAAAAAAAAAATTCGTCCGCCGAAAGCTCAGATCACCGAAAGATGGAAAGGTTGCCAGAAGCGCCGCGCGCGCACACGTGCCGCCGCGTCAGGTTTGTACGGCATAGAGGCTGGCTGCGAGTCCGCGTTGTCTCGTCCGGCTGAACAGTATTGATGCCGCCTTTGTTGCCGCCGCGCGCAAATGCTCCTAAATTTTTTTTAGCGCCGCGTTTTGAGGACGACAACTGGTAATATGCTTTGTGGACGCGTATGTATGCAGAGTCATTTCGAGGACCACTCGATCACGGGGAGTGTCTTTAAAATCGTTCTAGATAGATATCCTTTCGCTCCTGGGTCGCTTCAAATACTGCCCGCACGCGCGACGCAAAGTTATGAAGCGCCATAAGCGCTGGGTGTTTTTGAGAGGGAAGGAACAGGGCACAGATGAATGGCTGTTGATGAATCCCCAACAGGCGGAGGGTCGTAGTTGTGTTGGGAAAAATTTATTTTGATAGTTGTTGATTTTTCTCGCTATGAATGGACGTTGTTGAAGGGGGCGGGGTCGTAACTTTGGTCATTTTTGGGAGAGGGGGGTCGTATTTACGTTTTGGCGTTGTAGGAGTGCGTGGTTGACTTCTGGCGATTTTCCTGTTTCATGCGTACTATATCCCCCCTTCCTGTCAACTCCATAAAAAAAAGGGGGGCGTCGTACAGACTCGACTAAAATCCCCCCAACCAGTGTGTGCCCTGGGAAAGGAATTGCTTTTCCCCCGCCTTCGCGTGTTCCTCTTATCAGAACCGCGGTGGCGTCGTATTTCCTAGCAAGTTGAAGTGGCACTGAAGCGCTGAAACGCTTATTCAGTTGAGCTTGGTGCAAGTGCCATGCACTCCCACCCGAGTTACAGCCCACTCCATCGCCTGTTTTTGTCGCAACTGGGATGTGCTGGACTACACCTGTCCGCTGCCACGTGTGGGTAGATGGCTGCCTGTGTTTACACCACAGACAATCCAACCTGCCAACGCCTTCATACTGGCTCATACCTTCTAATAGCCTTTCTTCACGTCCGGGCATGTGTTCGATAAGATGTTTTCCTTTGGTTTCGGGCAATAGGCATTGGAATGCAAGCATATCGATCAGACAGAAAACACTCATGATGCAGTACGGTAGTGCAATCCAGACAGGTCATCTGAATGAAGTGCTAATGTTTGGGCTTTAGTTTTGAGGACTTCAAGCTAATGAAAGCAATATTTTTGCTCTCTTCAGTACCCTCTTTGTGCAGCGAAATGCATACTGCTTTTCCTAGTTGGTGAGGTTGTTGCATTGAATGCTTATTGTTTAGCTTTATGTTCCCATCTCCTTCAAAAACCGACGATTTTACCGATGGTACGATACATCAGCTTGTGCTCTGTGTTGATCTTCTCAGTATGAAGCGATCAGTCAAACAAACTAACTTCATCTATTGCACTGAAAACAAGGGCCCTACTAATACTTCTCATGAAAATCTTACGGCCAGTGTAATGCAATAATTTTGCACGGTTCGGAGCCTTTTAGGACGAGATGATGGTCCTTCTCCAAAGTTTTGATGAAATCTTTCTTTGGCGCCAATGACCTTCGGGCTTTCAAAGGACTCCTTGTGCATAACTGGGATTCCACAGATAGGTGAGGCTTTTTGTTCAACTTTAAAAGGGTTGGGGGAGAGCTCCAAGGTTATTAGGTATTATGTTGGAAGGGATGTAATGATACATCCGCAAACAAAAATTTTTTTTTTACTATCACAACATTAACGCAAAAGGAGTAAGTTATTTGAAATACGCCCCATTACTATCTATGGCTTTCTGCAGCGAACAGTGTGAAGTAGGTACGCTTCCTTCCAAAACGTGGCTGGCTGATTGTGAGGCTCTCGAAAAATGCCTTTAGTCCCTTTCCTAACGTCTCTTGAAATCTTTGCCATCCTGAAGGATCGAAAACAGGGTAGATGGAGTTTACGAGACCTAGAAGGTAAGATGGATGGGTGGGGGCGATGGTCCATCCATGCGTTGTCAGGTCACTCTTTATCGTTTTTGCAGTGTGTGTTCTGGCGTTGCCGTGCCGGAAGTGAACACTGGTCTGCTGTCCACGAGTACCCTCAAGGTGGGCCTTTAGCTTTCGTAGCTGAGTCATGTTGACGTTAGCCGTCACTGTCGTCCCCGTTGTCTAGCTTTCAGTACTCCACGCCACGAACGCTCCACCCTATGCACCATCATCTTTTTTCTCTATGAACGTAGAGTTTTGGCTCTTCTTCTTCTGTTTCGTCAACCCACTTGGCGTTGCGCCTTACAGGTGAAGGTCGTTCAGGGCGTGCCCCGCTTTTTCAAAACGGTTTATTGCACTTTGTAGGGCCTTGCCCATGAACCGTAAAAGTGGGCTTCGTTTTTGCTGTGCGGCTCCTGGAATGCCAAAAAAGGAGTGAAAGTTACGTCTATGTACCCCCATATGAGGGACGTTAAGCGCTATACAGGCGCCAAATTGCGGCCGAAGGCCGAAAGTAAGTGTCAAAATCGTAATCAGGAGCATCGATTACCCTTATGAACGAACTTCCAGCTAAAAATTTTTTTTTCGATTTTTCGGGTTTTGGTGGACCATTTTTTGGTCGGCAGCGGTGACCGGGGAGAATCCCATCTTCGTAAAGACGATGATGGAACGACGACGTAGCAGGCCACGAGCAGGACAGCAAACCTGGTGGAATGCCTCCCTTTCCTTCCTCTTTGCATGAATTTCATCGGCATTGCCACTTTTATCTTTGGATATTAATAAAATAGGGGGTCCCTATGGCGAGGCACTGTAGACTTCTATAGAAAGACTGTCGGGCACAACCCAACGCACACACCCAAAAAAGTCGAAAAAAATTTTTTGGCCGAAAGATTGTTTACAGGGGTAATCGATGGCCCCGATCATGATTTTCACACTTATTTTCGGCGCCGACGTAATTTGGCGCCTGGGTAGCGCTACACATCCCTTACTTGTGTGTAGCAAACGCATTCATTGGGAGAAACATGTCACTCCATATTAGCGATAAATGGCATCGTAGCTACAAATAAGTCCCATATTCGTGATTCGGGCATGGTCTGACCTATAAAGGTCAACTTTCAATTACGGTTTTGCTTAATGGTATGTAAAACCTGTAATAATTGAATAGCACTGATTCATGGAGTGTTCCCATTTAAAATGTGCCCATAAATGGCAGTTATCGAATGCATACTTACGCACAGACATATTTGAACGCGAAAACAGCAAAACATAAAAAATGCAAAAACTCGCACGCCGAGGGGAGTTGAACCATCAACCCCACCCAACTGTCCGCTTGAGAATCCTTCACGCTATCCACTAGGCCATCCGATCGTTGATGCTGGACGTTCCTCCGATCGTTGAAGAAACCATTCCATGAAGCCGTTCACGCTTGATTACGTGCCACAAGTAAGACCCCATACCCCAACTACTTTTCTCTTCGATTCCGATAGCACCTTTATAGGGTCCCTCCATTCAGCAACTGGTCAAAGTTTCAAGCGGTTTACAGCTCGTAGAGGCTCAAAAAACAATCAGTTCCTATAGGTTTCTTTTCGCTCCTTTTTTTGGCATTCCAGGGGCCGCACAGCAAAAACGAAGCCCACTTTCACGGTTCATGGGCAAGGCCCTACAAAGTGCACTAAACCGTTTCGAAAAAGCGGGGCACCCTGAACGACCTCCACTTGTTAGCAGGTAGTTTCCAGTTTTCTCCCAGCGGTTGTTCGAGGACACGGCATGCTGCCGTTAGGAGGGTTGCGAAGAGCGAGAACGTGAAGCGCCATGTCTGCCCTTGGTCCATGGTCGTGTATAGGTCAATGCGTGGCGGTACTCAACCTACCCAATTTCTTCGGACCTACTCAATTGCTCCATTCAGTTTACATGTGCGACTGTACACATAGTTTTGATCTAGGCCTAAAAAAAAACCGGGGAGATGGGCAAGAGAATCGTAGGTTGGCCGCTTCGTCGCGCGCGGCAATGGGTGCGACGCTTCCTCAATTTGCACTACCCTTTCGATTAGGGCTGGATTTCATGTAGACAAAGACGATAGGTAATAGTTACAAAACCGTACTCATTTAAATGACGCTATCACCACATGCAAGAAGTCTGAAATATCCCTCACCCCATCAACGGCTTACTAGCCTTCCCTATTGTAACACTAACCATTCAACCCATAACATTTAAAGAGCGCTCCTGTCGTTCATGGTCACAATTCTCAGTGAGGTATGAACACGGTTGTACGCTGTAAGGCGCGCTCTCTACCACTAGTCTATCTATAAATAGTTTGTAACATTGCAATTTCTCGGGGGCGGCGCACGCAACGCGGCTGAGCTCGCCCGCGGCTGCCTTCGTCTACCAATGGCGATGGGTTAGTATCGATTCAGGATGAAAACAACCAATGGTTTTAATGTCGCACGTGGCGACGACGTTGAATGCGACCCGACAGATTGCGATGATATCAACTATACACTGTAACTGATAGCCAAGTCACGATTGCGTCAAATACTTTCTTTTGCACCGGACAACTCGTCCAGATCGCTCAATTCTTGCATCATGCCGATTGCTGGAAGACGTTAAGGCGGACGCCGAATTTGAAAAGATGCGGCCGACCCGGGTCAACGAACATCAGTAAACAACTGTACTTGGACCACATTGAGGAGCATTTCTCGTGTAATGTTACTGTGACCAGGAAACATCAAAACTTCACAATGGTGGTGGTACAACCATTTCTGAGTATCTGGTCAGTTCCCAGTATTACGAAGCCGTTAAAGATGGCATGTATCTGCCTGGTTAAATATAATAAAGTTCCTATAGGGTATTGCTTTAGCCGTAACCAAGATGGTATAAAAGTTTTATTGGCTAACGTTTCGGCGCCTTATCGCCTTCGTCAGAGCCTGGAAAAAGTCAAAAATCAAAGTGAAACTACCCTCGGAAATCATTTCAAACCTCAGATAAGCTAGTCCCAGACCAGTAGGATCCAGAAAGTCATAGAACACAACCACAAACGACTCACCTTTAATGCACGACCGGTTCTTGTACGGGATGAGTACATCGGGGAGACTGGACGACCCCTGTGCTCCAGGGTGAAGGAACACCTAGATAGCCTGAGGCGATCAAGACAAGAGTCCCCCCTGGGTAGTCATCGGGTTCAGCGCCATGGAGGCGCGGAGTTTGAGGTGACGGTTAGGATTTTGATTGCAGAACATCAGAGACTTCGGCGCGCAAAACTTTGGAAGCGTTTTGGATTAGCGCTAAAAATCCCAGAATGAATAGAAAGGACGAATGCCTGACCATCACAAACGAGCTCGCCCCGTTTGCTGACCTGTGTGGGCTTCAGTTGCCATCGGCATCAAGTAGAGCGGTCAGGTCAGCTGAAGCCACCGACGGGGAGTCTATTTAGCGGTGGTCTCAAAACAAGAACGGTTCCGTGATTTTAAAGGTGAGTCGTTTTGCGGTCGTGTTCTATGACTTTCTGGATCCTACTGGTCTGGGACTAGCTTATCTGAGGTTTGAAATGATTTCCGAGGGTAGTTTCACTTTGATTTTTGACTTTTTCCAGGCTCTGACGAAGGCGATAAGGCGCCGAAACGTTAGCCAATAAAACTTTTATACCATCTTGGTTACGGCTAAAGCAATACCCTATAGGAATTCAAAGTATGCCAAGATTCATCGAGAGTCGAACCTGGACAATAATAAAGTTAATTAGAACACTCATTCATAATATTATTAGCGTTGTTCGAAAAAGTTCCTGCGCAACTTTGCATTGAATTGTTGCTAGAAGAAAGACCAAAAATCATTTTGGCATGTTTTATTCCCGCTTGATTAGCATGGCACTGTCCCTGTGGGTCTCTGAATATGGGTATATCATGGCTTGAGGAAGTTTTCAAAGCTTAAAAGTTCCCCAGAGGTCGAGCGTACTTTTCGGACCTGTCCCATATTATGAGTTCCTGTAGGGCCACTTCCGCCGTAGTCAAGGAAGCTAACACTTACGTTGTCTTGAGGAAGGATATCGCTTGCCATGGCAGAGGGTAGCTTTTGCATCAGCGCTTCCAGGCTGGACTTATTTAACTCGTAGTTAGGCAATGTATAGGTCGCCCATCAGCACAGAATGACGGCCCTTTACTCAAGCTTCTTGAGGCGCAGCCGAACGTAACCACCGGTAAGTTGGCGACTCTTTAGGCCTCCAGACTGACAACTGCCATGCTTCTCCGCAATCTCGGTTATCGGAAAAAATTTTTGTGAAGGATGCCTCATGAGTTGGACCCGTCTGACAAGTCATACCGAATGACCGTGACTGAGTTTTCTTTTCCTTGTACACAGCGTAGAAACTTTTGTGAGATGCTTGTGTGTTTATAGGGAAGTGTGGGAGTCCTTAGCGTACATCGATGGCCATATGCCCCTTGCAGGATCTCTCAAACAGCAAAAAGTAAGATTGGCTCAGCCAAAAGAAAATATGCATCGATAAAAAATCAGCTGGGTTAATTTGGCTGGACTTCAAAGCGTACCACTTGGATACCAGCACCGTTGTAAGGACCACAGGTCCACCTTAATCGACTTATATGGATGACGTCACGCTTGAATTCATTCAGAAATACTCAATTTTTCTCTACTACTCGGTAATGCGAGGACCGCTGTGGGGATCAGGCTACGCCAAAAAGATCAATAGATTGTTCCGCATCACGAGACGCACAAACCGTACCCAGGTTATTTAACAAAGTTAGCAGCCTCTAATTACCACCTCCTTTGGTCACTATCGCATCCTTCAAAAAGCAAAAGTTCCGAAAATCAACCTCAACTCGAGAATGAGGTCCACCTCTTCTTTTTACCACAGTTGCCGTAGTTCTATGAGAATGGAAATGAGAAGCTGTGCAAAAGAAAGGCACTAGTCCTAGTCATCAACTGCGGTTACCTTGTAGATTGGAGATGTCCTTTACTGACCAGAAATTTAGTTCGAAAAATTTGGTCAAAGTGTCGCAGGACTTTTCAAACAACCTAATAGCTTTTTTCCCTGTAAAAACACAATTTCAATACCCAAACAAAATCTGCAGCTAATTAGAATTGTGCGATCAATAAATGTTTCACGCTTTCGCTTCTCATTTTTCAGCGCTAATGCTCACCGAGTAGAAGACGAATGGCGAAACTACGACGCCGGCCCTGTTCCATAGTTGAAGGAAGGAATAGCCAAGAGTACGGATTGGAGTCGGGAACAGCTCATTGCCAACGATTCCCGACGAGATGTAAATCTGGAATAGTCATGCATGGAATGGAGTCAGTGCAGACAATAATTCAGTAGTCAATAGTTAAGTAGTAATTTTTTTGTATAATTATTTTGTATAATTATATGACACTGAGCGGGGGTGGTAAAGTGCTGAATAGAGCCGCAC
>MU941559.1:0-19517 GCA_036418165.1 Cooperia oncophora
AGAGAGAGGGAGAGAGAGTGATCGTCCATTGAGCAGGCCATAATTCGCCCTTTCACGGATACTGGCCTCGAAACCTCGCGGCGCGGCTGGCCCCTAGGAACCGGTCCAAAGCCTCCCTGGCATCCCTTTGCTTACCCTATAAGATTTGGTGAATGTTTGGAATTTCTACTTTTAACTAGGTTCTTTCAATGTTTTCTACCAATAGTTTCCTACGGTAATGGATTGACTTTTGTTTTGAACATATGTTCAGATCTCTTTCATCCTTATCCCTATGCTGTTCACTTTTTAGCACGCGGACTTCCATTTATATCCCCTCAGCGGGATCTCTCTATGCAGATGTACAGCTGCAGCCCTTTCTATTCGCTTTTCGATTGTTGTTGTCCTGGATGATGTAGCTCTACATTGTAGCACGTGTAGTATCCACCTAGAATTTCTCACCATTCAGCTCAAAATATTCACAGGAAAAGAAGGAAGCCCTAGCGATTGGTCGAATTAAAGACAGCTTCCACGATAAAGTGTCAGGGATAGTTGCTGTTCAATTATGAAACAGTAGCTGATAAGTAATTCCTCAAAGAAGGAAAAAAGCAAAAAGAGCCCTCAAGAACACCATAAACGAAAATCGTTCCCTGACAGTCACACCGCTCTGCGGTCTCCGTGCAACTCCTGGCTCACAAATCCCTTTATCGCATATCCCAGTAGTGGATATCATCCAATGCAAAGAAAATAATACGAAAAACAACAAAAACACGAACGAAAAACACTTAAAAAAAGAAAATTTCAAAAACTTGGCGTCCGAATTTGGGGTTACGTGCAGTGTGCAGCTTTTAGTGCATGTCGAGCTTTTGCACCACAAAAATTGCATCACTCGTGATTTTTACGCGTTTTACCTTGCGAGATGGGTTGCAGTTGACTGTATGTGCTCCTAATGAATAAAATGTAATAAAGGAGAGCAGAATTATTTATGGGCACGAGCGCGGTCAGCAAAAAGGACATGCAATTCCGATTAATGCCCGCCGCCCCAACAAAGAACAACTGAGCGGCTCTCCGTCAGAGGGCATCTAGCAAGTGGGCGGTCCAACTGGGCGGGCGTTAGAACTAGAACTTTCAGCGGCTGTAGCTCGCTCCTCGCTCGCTGTGGAGTCGCGAGAGTGGGACAGTCTCTAGCTTGGGGGCTGTACTACTTGCACAAGGAAGGACGACCATGTACTACTTGAGCGCGGGGGCTGTCTTTAATGCATCATTGAAGGCCACTGAGAAGAACGCTGATGGGATTTCTTAAAAAAACGATCGTGAGAGTGCAAGCCCTTCAGCTCTCTTCTATGAAGTTTCACTCGAATGCTGTGCACATATACGTTCCAAAAAAATGCAACTCATTCTTAACACATTGGCGACAAGGCGCCTTTTCGCGTGTCTGCCGCGTGGGACGAAGCAATTTTTCCCTATTTTTGAGGAATGCGCATGAATGCTAGGGCGTTTACACACCAAAACACTTGCAGAAGGACTAGTAATCAATGCAGAAGCTAGTAAAACTTTGCTGTTTTTTTTGGCTTTCTAGGTAAAATTTGCTGTTTTTTTTTTACTTTCAAGGTAAACCCTTAATTTTTGTGGAATACTCCCGCCCCATACACGCGGAGCGTGGGAAAGAGGGCGCAAAAAAGGAATTTTTTGGCGCCAGAGGCAGTAAATTGAATTCGATCCAGATCTGCTATTGTAGAAAGTTTACCTTATTACGTTAGCTATCCACATGTGGAGCTTGAGTTCTATTTATCCAAAAATTACCTTTTTCCCCTAAGGAAATCACTTTCCTTTGTATCCTCCGTAAAATACTCCCAATGATACAACTGCTAGTTTTACAGCTACTGTATATTCTACAATGCCTTCCTGTACAATATGTAGCTGTTGAAAATTTGAAACGTTTTACCCATGCCGCATCCCAGCAGTGGGACGCAATGTCCCACGCGGCAAAAAAGGTGCGTCCCAGCAGTGGGACGCAATGTCGCCAAACGTGTTAAAGACACATAGTACGCTCACACACATTGAGGGTGTATGTGACTAGCAGCCCCCCAGCTGTCGAAGCATAGCGGTTTCCCCGTTCAAACATGCGCAGGAATGGAGATACAGACCGTGAAACACGCTAGTTCGTCCATGCTCCGCCCATTGCCTTTTTGCGGCGCAGATTCCCGTCCTTCATAACATCCGTCGCGTGCTCGCGTGCGGCTCCTTGGCACTTTGCCAAGTCCTTTTAATTTCGCTTCAAATACAAGCAAAACGCAATTTCCTGATGCGAATAAAATTTTAGGTGTTGCTCATGCTTCAAAATCCATGTACAAGGAGATGAAGATGACACAGGCTAGAAATGAAACCACAACGATGTATTAGGTCATCCCATTCAAACGTGGCCGCTGGTTTTTTTGAATAAAACAAAGAGGAGAATAGATAGAAAAGTGATATTTTAGCTTTAGGATGAGTAAATCCCTCCTTCACCAATGACCCGCTCCCAGTGCCCCGAGGGCCTTTGGACCTCTGGTACCTTCGATTTTTCAACAAGTGTGGGTAAATTGCTGTTGTTGCCAATTTCGGCAAATGACAAAACATTGTAGCGTCTGCCGTCGAAGAGTACTCTCAACTGAATAGAACAGTTGTAATCGCATGGCTTTATGACGGGCGAATGGGGCGATTGAACCCAGGTCTCAGTATTGTTTGTGTCCCAGCACTGATCTACAATACAGTTACTCGGGGTCTGGTACTATGACGAGCAACGGTGGCCTTCTTGTAGTTGTGTGGTAGCATCCATTTGTCGATCTGAATGCCGAGGAACAGGCAATATGCACCGACAGTGACGGATTTGTTCTCTGTATAGAGCCGCTTGAAAGCCACAGTGTGGGAATCCTTTGCTATGATGATCATCCACTTGCGCCCACGTAACTCTTCATGGTAGAACTCGGGCGGCTTCTCATCTGCATTCATAGAAAATTGACGATTGTGAGTTTCGGCTCGAGGTCCGAGACCACCCATATTTCATCTAAGGCCTGGGTGCGTTTTCACAGTTGTGAGTGACATCTCATGCTGAGAACATTACTGCTAGAGGTATAGAATCGGTACTGCGTTCGTGCTTCTATAAGAAAATTGGGTACCCATGCGCACACCCCTTGACCATCCTCAGTTTATCGGTCATAACGTACAGTAATTGCAGCAGGGATGTCAGTCTCGCGGGGAAACCCGACAAAGGTCCAGGCTCTGTGATCAGATATTCAGTGCCTGACTTCATCCACCCGTTTTTCTTGTGCAGGATGAATATTATGGGACCATCACGACAACAAATTTTTTCCTTTCTTCCTTGTACGGGCTCCTGAACCAAATCTTCCACCGTGTATTTCGAGAACACCCTTACACACAACTATGGTCCGGCGCAGGTCAAATTTGAGCAGCGCACTTTCCTCTTATGACGTCTGATTTGAAAAACCGGCGCCGATTTTCACCACTCGGGCTTCTTTTCAATTTCTCGAGAACTTCTTCTGGGGCTAGGTTCGCCAAATTTCACAGATACACAGCTTAAGGTACTAGCTTCCAAATGGTATAGTAGCCCGCTGCTCTATCCCCTTTGCTTTTCTGCCATTCCTCTATATGTAGCGGCACGTTTGAATGGGATGACCTAATAAATGTAAATAAAACAAAAATGAAAAAATCAAGGAAAGGCAAATTAGTTAAAATCGCCTGTAAATTTCTACGATCCGGCGCGAATCCGGCGCCAAAGCCATAGAAATACTTAGAACAAACGAGTGGGACGCTTGGGCTGTTTTTATTCTCATGTTTTGTGGGAATGCGCGGCCTCTGATGGATACTGCAGATGCAGCCGAGTTGCTCTTGAGTTCTGGCCCTCGTCATCATCTTCTGTTCTTATTTTGTAGCACCTCCAATGTTATCCGCATCAGGAAATTGCGTTTTACTTGTATTTGAGAGCGCAATTAAAGGACTTGGCAAAGTGCCAAGGAGCCGCACGCGACGCGCGCGCTTACGACGGATGTTATGAAGGACGGGAATCTGCGCCGCAAAAAGGTGTAAGGCGGAGCATGGAGGAATTAGCGTGTTTCACGGTCCTGTATCTCCATTCCTGGGCATGTTTGGGCGGGGGGACCACGACACATCGACAGCTGGGGGGCTGATAGTCTCATACACCCTCAATGTGTTTGAGCGTACCATGTGTCTTTAAGGCAGCGCTCGCGTTCAATTTGATGAGTTATGGGGCTCAGAGACAGTGACAACAAGGTAGCAAGTAGTTTATTAGTGAAGAAAAATGCAAAAAAACTTCACCGGATATACACTACATAGGACCCCACGCCGAGCTGAGGTTGAACGTGCTTGGGGCGAAGAGAAGGCGCGGCCGCACGAGTTCTCACTTGTTGATATCAGCTGTTTTCCCTTATCACCTCACTCTCACCATTCGACGTGGAGAGAAGCAGGCGGAACAATCGCACCATCAGGCAACCATTAGAAATGAGGCTGGGCGTAGTGGTCGCCGGGTGGGCGGGGTGGCCGACTTCACGAGCAGGCGCTGCTATTCTCTCGCGTTTTTGAGTAGCGAAACTAGTACGTAGTGAGCTACAATATCGGCATGGGAACAACAAATAAACGCGGGCGCTGCCTTTAAAGGCAGTCGGCACGATAAATCCCCCAAGACGACTAGGATCAATACTCCTGGCAGGATAGAATTCCGCGACCCTGGGCAGGCGCTGCATAGCGGTTTCCCCGAGGAAGGTGCCCTTATAAGGGCCCTATCAAGCCACAACTTTACGTCCCAAACGCCCGCCCCGCCCGCCCACAAATGGACGACCGTTCCTGACGCTCGTATTCATTCATTTGCTAAGCAAATTATGAAGCGAAGGGATTGGTATGAAGCGGCCGTGATGCTGCATGCATACATGGGTACACATATGCAGCCGTATCTTCGGTAGCGGTGATTGGTAAGATGCCTACGGGAAACTCGTCCGAAATCGATTTACAAGTCACTGAGAACGGAGGCTTTTTCTTCGCAGGATTTTGACCGTTTCACTCCGTTCTTTCGCCATTTCCCCACTATACAGCGCCCTACTAGTTTGGGCTAAGTAGGAAACCATCGTGCCAACTGCCTTTAAGATATCAGACAATAAGGCCCATTAATTTGACGCGTTTTTCTTATCCGCTGATTTGATGTCAGGAAACTAAAACGGTCGCCTTCCGTGCACGTCCTCTGGCTCACAATCGTTCCTTGGAATGGGGCTTGATATAGGGCATTTTATACTTGTTTCCTCACGATGCATGTGATACCTTTTTTCAAGAAATCGTTGACTTATAGTGAGGAGTTTGACATATCTTACCGTCTCGGTTGACCTGACTGCATTGAACTGAGCATTTAAGTAGGATTCCTTCTCGTTTCACTTTACTTTCATTTGAATCCCATGAGAATCCCCATAAGTATGGTACGTCAAACAGTCATCGACGGGCTCTCATTTGGTTGGTGTAGAGGAAAACTTACCTATGGCACGCACCCGGCGCGTGCCGACCGATTTCACTGCAATTGTGCTGCGAAGGGCTGGACACTGACAGGACGACGACTGTCGCATTTGGAGCTGCTTTTTTGGGTGTTGGAGGTATTCCCTGACCCTGACAATTTTGCTCCTGGCCCTTCACAGACCACAAAAAAATGGTGAAACTTTATACCCATGAAGAGGTGTAAGAGGACAGGTCGTGAGGCGGTATAAAATAGTTGAAGGTGGTCAGAACGACATGGTGAAAGTGTAGTTATGTAGAATAGTAAAGCAAGCCAACCTACACAAGCGCTGGATCCGCTACGAAAGAACGTTTTCCCCATTCGATTTGCCCTCATTAACCACTGTTATAAGTTATTTCCATAAAATTTTGCAATTTTATTAGAACTGTTTTGGTTTAGATCCTTTAGCGAAAATGAACCCACTGGTAAGAGCACTTGTGCTCGGATGATATTGGTGCCTCACCCCAGTTCAAGGGCTCGATGCCTGTGTCGACCGTCTGCTCGTAGGCAGCATTCGTGTGTGTGTGTGTGGCGCTATCGATCCCCGTCTTATGGGCCCAGGGCTGAGACAACGAATTCAAGACGATGCGCCTGCCATTGCTTGTTTTTGTAGATTTTGACCGATAATTTTGCATTTTCCTCGATGGTTTCCCTGCAGAACGTGAATTCTTTGGTTCTTTATTTGAGCATTTACATCAAGAAGCTTTTCTATCCTAGTGTTAATTACGCAGTCTGACAATCCTTGCCGTTTCTCCCTCGGACCTGTGATAAGCTGGGGCTCAGTTCTGCTTTCTTAAACTAAGTCTTTTGAAGCGGCTTTTGAATGGGACTTTAGATATTTTTCCCGCAATCGTAGGAATCCTTCACTTACTCCTCGTACGACACCTAACGATGGGAGCTGGTTCGTTTTCTTTTATAACTTTGTTATAATTCCTCAATTCAGCATATCATCTTTGTTAATTACGCGGTATCCACAGGAGTAAATAAGTATTGGTTTTTCCGGATCCAAAATTATTGAGAAAACTATCATTATAGCATTGGGTTTCATCAATTTTGTACAGCACTTTGCCATTGATGTGTACGTGCATGGCTGTACTTCTTGAGCTCTTGGAGGGCACAACATCCAACCACGTAAAAGTAGTCCTCTTTCGAACCCCAGTGAACCTCGTCTCATCGCGCATGTAATATCGCTGAAGTATAGTTGCATATATCACGATAAAAATGGAGCTTCTTCATTTTCTCATCTTACCTTGCCAGTAAACCTCACCAGCTCATTTGCAAATCTGTTTCGAAAATCTGAAAGAAGTTGGAGGTTTCCTATTTTGAATTTTCACAAGCTTTTCAAAGCCCTTTCCTCTTATTAGGTTTGTTTCTATGCAAGCTAAGGGAAGGAATAGGAAATGTGCGAATAACCAAGTGTGGATATGATTGAGAAGGTGAGCAAAAGGCGCTAACGTGTTGAGAGATGGGGTGAGGTGTCAACTCGTCACTGCCTCTGTGCCCTTTCTCTTAAGCGCGCGTTCATACCTGGCGACACGACCGATTCAGTCGCGCAACTGTATCCGGCCGCATTCCATTAGTAGTTCCTGAACCACTGCACCGGTTGAGAAGCTCTATCATGAGTTTGACTGCATTCGCAGCTACAGCGGTCCAACGATTTAAGGTACTGCAAGGTCCGTCACAACCTCGCGATTCAAATCGTGCGGCTGAATTGCCCAAGTGACGAAGTATGAACACAGTCTAGCCAGTAGTCACCACTAGGGGATGCCATCCCGCCTTAAAGCTTTTTTTTCTTAGAAAATTCTCATCCTGCTGACTCACAGTCCTTCCTTCGAAACATCAAGCACTTATTCCCTATCATATTAAACTAGCACCTAGATGTATGGATAAAGTAGCCCTCAAATGAAACAACGTTGGTACATCAAGATGTCGAAAATATGGGAATTAATCTCGTTTGAATGATTTAGGGTGTAAGGGAGAATCTCAGCCCTACGACTTTAAGACCAATTTCATATGCGACACAGGAGCCCAGTAGATTGGGTGAAGAGGAGAACGCGCGTCAGAAGAGTAGATGGAAATCTATTGCCGCCAGCTCCCTTACTTTCCAATTCTCTATTTCCTTGGTTTCCAATTCGCTGGTGGAGTTGATCGGTCCCCATGTGCATTGCTCATTCTTCGAATTCTTCTTCTTCCGTAAGAGGTATGAATACAGCCTAAGTATGTTCATACTCTACGACAGAGTTTTGAGCGTTCTTACTGACTAAGAAAGAGAGAAAGTGATCCAGCTTTTGAGGTCCACCAGTGTTTTGAGCGCTAACCTCCAGAGTGAGTAACAAAGTATAGACATCGATCATGGCTGAGAACGCTGGTGGACTCTCACGACGATGTATCGATACCTATACTTTCTCAGTCGCTCAAAATTCGCAAAACGCCGACAGTTTTTCAATACGCTGCCGCACAATGTGAACACACTCGATCGCTCTTGTGTTCACTTTCGACAGAGACTGTAGTCTTGCGGTATGATAAAATATTACTATTACAATGTCTCTACTTGGATTTTCCAGAAATGTCCGCCGGATGTGACGAATCAGACGATTCGCTTTCTTCTCATAGCAGTGAACATTTTGATCCTGCAACTAATGACGAAGCTATGAGCAGCATGAGTTCGTTGCCAGTAACTGTCCCAAGATCATCAAGAAAGATTTGCTGCTCTTCAGCAGCGAAGCAACGACACGGAACTCCACTGATTCACGGCATGGGTGAGTAACTTCCTTGTTGGGCGTGGTCGAAGCCATTCAATATGCTCTCAACAATGTCAGTTTCCTGGTTTGCATTTGTTTGTGGGCTGCCAACGCAATAAAAAAATTTGTAAAATGAGAATTGACAATATGTTATTTTATGCCGACATTCACCAGTTGACAATATGATATTTTATGCCATTCACCAAAGTTCCATTTTTGCCATTTGCGAATTCTTGCGGAAGTAGAAGCTGCTAAACTGTGAAATAGCTTCATCAGTTACAGCAGAAAGGTCGACTCTGTTGAGGCGAGGTACTTTATTGCTGTTTTTTTCGAAACTTTAATTCCGTGGAGCCATTAATAGTTCTGGGCACAGTTCGGCGATGGAGGGGAGGGGGCATTTTGCACTTGCGCTGCTTCACTACTTCCGGTTTACAAGTCTCACTCTGGTGAAACCTGTGAACTCTTGTGAAGCTGGAGCAAGCTCGTCGAGCTACCATGATAAAACCTGTCAACTCTTGTGAGCTCATGAAATAGCTCTCTAGGTGGCTCGACACGTCGACGGGAAGTAGCAGAAGTAGGTTAATGCCCCCTCCCCTCCCCCGTCGCCGAACCGCGCCTAGCTCTTTTCTTTGATAGTACTTTAACGTACCAAATAATAGTGTAGAACTTTTCATTTCACTGCAACTCTATATCGCTTATTAATGTCTTGATGTGCGCCCTTTTTCTGTTGCTATCTGGACATATGAGCCGTCTTGTCGTCTATTCATCTCTTACCTGGAACAGCTTGTTGCGTCATCGGTTACCCTTGACCTTGGAGTTAAGTAGCAATGGGCTGCAGTAGCCATCACAAGCACATCAAAAGGGACATGTAGAGTTGTGTATGTGCTCTCTTTTGCTACAGTATCCATCGCAACTATTCTGGCTGCTTGACATCCGATACTTACACTTCGTATCACGGAGATTAAGCGGGCGTGGCTGCGTACTTAATTTGAACGCGGTGGCGGCCGTGGGGTGGGGTGTTACCGTTTCGAAAAAAACCCCATGAATTCTTTGATTAGAACAACGCAGAATGATAGTCAACCCAAAAGATAATCCACGATAGCGGGGTATTACGCCATGTTCAAGGAAAGAACGCACCCGCCTCCTCCATCTTCGATGACATAGGTTGTACGTAATTTCTTTGAAACTGGTTGCTTTTAATAGTTAGGTTTAGTTGTCAAAGCGCTAGTAACCTTGGGAGGCATTTAAAGAACTATTTGTTCAAAGCTACAATTACCGTAATGGAGATGAGGATTTGATCAAGCCCCAAGTAAGAAGGAGCGCCAGATTGATCGTATTAAATTCAAGTACGGTAAATGTAATCGGGTGACGTTAACCCTAGTTTCGAGTCCTTTGGATGCCATTAAACGTAATTAATGACTTTGTCGTTCCACGAAACATGCATCCATGGTTCAGAAACGTCCACGGCTGTTCTTTCTTCTTTGCACTTGACCCCGTCGAATGCACCCTGCCGATCACTGGCACATGTGACCCCTGGTGACCTTTCCCCAACACTCTCAGGTCAACTGATTCCCCTGTCATTCTGCCAATAATCTGCTCACAACAGCGCACTAACATTCGGGTCACCTCCCAAGTGCTAATAGCCCCTTGAGTTCAGTTTTCTCTCATTGCTGATTTTTTATGGAACATTACTTTTTGATTTTTCACTACGCTTCCTCAAGAGTTCTGTATGAGGATTCACCGCTGATTTTTAATGAAAACTATTGCTTTTTGCTTTTTTACTCTATCAGTTGCACAATGAGGACAGCTGGAGCTGTTGTGATCACAGCACGTCCTGGGGTTAGGTAACCTCCCGTCAAAATTTTGGTACGATATCGCCTCCTTCATCATAGATTAATTGTCTTACATGTTCTTATGACTTTACTAAGTTTTTTTTTTCTAAACTCAAATTGCACAGGTTTTCACAAAATTGAAGTTGATCCGTAGTGGGATGAATGGGAAAGGAAGGGACATAGTGCTCGTGAAACGGGAATAACAAGAAAATAGCAAACTGACAAGCTTTTTCTTTTCTTAGGCAGCATACGAACCACTTCCCGCGCAACCAAATACAGATGAGGGAGGGGGCGTAGACAGCCCGTTAATGTAGGACGTGCAATGATAATTAGCGTAGTAATGATGCATTTCTCTCCATATTTTGGCCCCTCCAAAGTGGGAGAATTCAGTGAGATTATTTGTGTTCGGGTTGGCTGATGAATTTGTCGCACAAAATTTGGCGCTGTGCGACCAGTTAGTGTTCAGAGGAATTGTGTGTTGCGATGAACACGCGCTATAGAATTTGTTGGGAACTGACCCAAAGATATTCGACTCGGAGTGTTGCTTTTCAGTCGCACGCGAGGCGTGGCGATATTTCTCCATGAATCCATCACTGAAGTGGGTAGAGGGTATTTCAATTTTTCGCATGAGAGAATATCTGACAGTAGGCTAACTAAGTTTGGGTGGTCAGCTCTCGCTGTGTAGGTGGTATTATGAAGGATAAAAAGCAATATATTATGATTTGATATTGAAGGATAACATGCTTTGATTGGTAGTAAGGAGATGTATATTGCCAGGGAACGTCTCTTCGGTCGTTGAAAATTGTTGAAAATACATCAATGAAATACCAATTCTAGATTTCTCCAATTTCCTATCAAGTTTTCCGCGCGGAGTCGGCCGATTGCGTGAGGAGCGGTGGGGGGGGGTGAAGGGTGATTGCGGTATAGCGCGCAGGGACGGGAGAACAAACAAGTTGGCAAATTCCAAGTCGACCGCGGGAATTTATTTTTCTCCGAATGTAGACTACACGCCAATACCGGGCTCTCTAAAAGGTCCCAGCATGCAACGTTCCTTGATCCTTCTAACTTGAAGAAAATCTGGACAAGGCCTAGGTTCAGATGACGAATTTACTTTGGGAGAAACTTCCTGGGTACGGGTGTGGCTTTCCTGTCGGATGTCATGACCGCCTATGTTTGTTTGTATGACGCAAGCTAATAACTGAGCCCTGGACGGGGGCGCGGTTGAAGCCCCAAGAAAACTCAGATAATGAGGTGGGTCGATCTTGATTTTTCATTCACGTCTAGTGATAATGACATAAGTGGTCTTCAAATCTGATAGCCTTGTAAGCTTCGACACATTTGGTGCTCCACATGCGAGGTTACAAGGAGGGACACATGGGCTGGCAAATATACTTTGAAGCAGGTTTAGATAGGCATAGCAACGGCGCGCTTCCTCCAGGAATTGTGCGACTGATTATCCTTTTTTAGGGCGCAGTTGGCTAGTAAGTGAGAATTGATAAGAGTCCTGTATACTAATAACAAACTAGAATCGGAATTATGTCTAGTGGGAAACGAAACAAATTGAGTAAAATTATGCGAATTGAAAAGTCAGAAATGAATCAGGCACCGTACATGAGGCAAACAGCTGGGGTAGGTTGAAATCGTCAACATCAAACAGAACCGCATGAGCTCAAATCACTAATAGCCTTTAAAAGTTGTGTGTTACTGGCTGCATTGCAAGAGGTTGATGATGTCGAATGTTAAGTTATTTCTCTATCTTCGAGCCATTTTCAGGCCTCTGAAGAAGACGAGAAGGTCGAAACGTCGGGCCAATAAAAAGGTTCTATCTAACAACCTCGTTTGGCAGAAATAAATTATCATTCGTTTTTGCCAGTGCTATTGGCGGAAGGACTGAAGGAGAGCGTCCGGCCAAGGTGTCCAACGCTTTGTAGGCATGTTACCAACGTCCCCTCATCCCCCCCCCCCCTCCCCAACCAATGACATATTTAAAAGCTGGGAACGAGCCATCAGTTGTTAAGATATGCATAGGAACCGGTTTTTCGGCTCACTGCGAAGTTTCTAAATCCTGACGGGTATAAATCATGGGATGTTGCTTGGCTATTCCTAGGTCAATCTGTCACAATGAAGTGTCCTACACGCGAATGTCCGTGTTCACTTCAAGCTGTTCGACCCACAGGTGCCCGGAAAGTGGCCCAAAGGACGTTCGAAATCGCGCTCGTGGGACACGTCGCACGTGGACTTAGAAACAATTTGCGATCGGAGAAGTGGCGTCATCGAACTAATGAGCGGAACTCTTCATCGAGAGGGGCAAGCGCTAAGGAGGAAAAAGAATAAGCTCTTATGAGACAGTCACCTCCTGTCATCTCAAATCCAACAGATATACATGCTTTTGAGAGGAACTGAGTTGAAACTCTGTCTTTACTTTTCTTGAGAGCAGGTTTCTAGTCTGAGTAGAGTTTACGGAAATGCTTCGGTTCCTGTTGTAAGGTATTAGGGGAAGTAAGTGAGGCGAGGCGGACGGGGGGTACGAGACGAGCATGTCAAGCGGGAGATGTTCTGTTATGTGTGAGCGCATCCGTACGAGGTTTCTGTGTCATCGCGTCTCGTGAATCGGACTGCGCATGATATATGCTACTAACGTATCCAACGGTCAACGTATCCGTCGCTGTCGCTCGCGCATGTCCGTTCTCTGGGTGCTTTTGTTGTTCTTCTGTAACTTGTAACCATGCATACGCACAAAATGTTTCGTTTTCCTTTACTTCACTTTTCCTTTACTTTTGGGTTATCCTGGCCCACTAAATCTTTCCTGCGCAATATTATGAATCAGTAGGGTTGAAACAGCTTTTGAAATGCGTCTGCTATTTCTAGGGCGTATTGTTCTAAAATCTTGTAGATGGGAGCGGTTCATTTTTCAGAAGAAAGCGGACAGACAGGCACGTTTTTCGGTATTGAGTTGGACTCTGTTTGCTTTAGGGGGCACTTACTAGTTTATACACCTGGGGACCTGGAAACTCCTGTGAAGCTGTGAGATGGCATTCAGTTAGGGCACGTAGGGCCGCTAGGGAAAACGCGTACAATACGACCCCCCCCTCTGCCTCCAGATTTCCTCCTACAGTACTGCCCATCTCACCTACCATCTTTTAAATTCTCCTTCTCTCTCCAACTTCATAGGAATTCCCCAGTTTTCCTTCCATAAAACTACCGCGACCGGAGAGGGTATATCGTCAGCATAACTGAAGCGGAAAACACCCAGGATGTCTAGAATGTCTAGAAAGGAAATGTCGGAATGTCTAGAAATTACGACATCTCCAGCTTTTTTTTTCGGTCAGGTACGACACCGCTCCCCCCCCCCTTCTACCTATGGCACTCTCAAGTTTTCCCAACTTCCCACCCGTTTACCGAGAAAATTTCCCCTCTAAGCCTCAAAGAACTGCCATCGAGCGGGGGTCAGGCCGAGTGCGACCCCCCCCCCCCCGCTGGAGATTCCCAACGTATGACGTGCTCTGCTACGCAACATGAGACAGTGCCGTTGCCAGGAAAGTCCCGCGAGCTGGACCTCCCTGATGATCTGACACAACGCCTTTTACAACTGCCATTCTCTTTCGGAGCGGGGTCGTATTTTGTGGTAATGCTCTCCGGTTGTTTTTTTTTTCGTTTCACTCGCGCTATGTACAACTGATATCATCGCTTTCCGGCGAGGCGGTATCAGAGGCCTGGAATGAGCCCACCCAAAGCGTTTTTCTGCCACCGGCTATTTCCTACCCGAAATAGGCGCAGCTGGTAGGCCGTGAGTGGGTTCGCCTCTTAACACAGCCGCGCTAGGTTCCGACGATATTAACACGCTACGGCAAAATTTTGGGAATTTTGGAAAAATAAGATGGTACTTAGGAAAAGGGGGTCGTACCTAAGGAGGAAGTGACACATAGTTCGCCATCTCGATGAACTTTCCTGGCCAGCTAATGGTCTAGGCGTCCGTTCGAAGTATACATGCGTAGCGACCGTTTTCAAAATTATATTCCTGCGTTACGGTAAAACCAGCTGCAATGAGGTCAGTAACTCGCCTCCTACATTTTTTAGGAGAATGTTTAAAGAGATTCATCGTTTTGGTTATTCTTGCCATTTATGCATTGCAGTTTTACCGTTGCTCTCTTTTCTCTTTCCTTGATATCGCTGTATCTTGGTCGTCGCTTCTTTGACGCTGTGCTGAATCGTGTTATTCGTCCACTATATGTCCTAGGAGACGGTTGCCATATGATGGCTTCGGGAACTTCTGATTGCTAGTTTCCCATCACACAAGTACAATCTGAATTTGCTTTGATCTCTACGGAGCCGTCTAAGGCGACCTGATTGAGTCGCATTTTCTGATGGTCCGGCGGCGACCCTCGATCGTTTCTGCCACAGCTCGATGTCGTACAAATCAATATCGTGGTGAGTTCGGGGGAATTTTTCAGGTTGTTTTGCATAGTGCAGTTTCTAAGCACCTTGCCTAAGAGAAAGTTTCGATAGCGCGCCGCCTTTTTTGCAGATTTGATTTGTAGCTAAGAGTCTGCTAAAGTGCTTAGGTAGCCTTCTATTTGGGTAAGGGCAGTTTTATTCACTCGAGCGAAGGCAGCAAGCGGTGGTGAAAGCTGTACCAAAGTCGTTGTCACTGAAATTAGTCGGGGTGTGTCAGCGGTGCATGGTTATGGCACGGCGTCGCCCGTTTTCTATTGATCTTTGTGACTGCCACCTTCCATAACCCACGCTGCACTGACATCCCCCGGCCGACTTCCGGTGATAACAAGTGCAGGCGCGCGGTACAAATCTCAGGAACGAGAGACGCGTAATTCCTTCGCAGTAGCGATTCACTCGAGCAACTCAACCACTAATCGATGACCGCTTTCATGTTCAAAAGAAGTGTTACTCGAACTATGACTGAATTGGCAGTTGCAGTGGTCCAACAATTAGCAGAGGAGCGCGGTCATTTGTAGCGGTTTCTCACCTCTCACTCAATGTCTAAGATTGTTCCACATTCACGGCTTCACTTTCGCTGCCGAGTGGACGGGAGGGGGGTGGGGCTGGGTACTTTCATGATTTCTTTTTGTGCTGTTTTCTTCCCTGGAGAGTCACTCAGCGACTACAGGGTTTGTAACTGAACACCACTACTCACAATATGCAATCGCGAAGCTTGTCTTCAGAGGAACATCGACAGGTATCGTTCCAGTCTGACCGCTTAGAATGTGATGTCTGCCACTTTGTGCGCTTTTGGCTGCTGATTGCTAAAGCTTCTTCAAACTCATCTGATAACTCGCTCCTAGCTTTCTTCGATTGATTAGCGTGCAGGAAGTCAAAGCTCAGATTGAAGCCGATTTCTTGTGTGCTGGATGAAAAGGGAAGTGAACTAATGGAAAGTGGTAGAATAATATTGT
Source organism: Cooperia oncophora (assembly GCA_036418165.1). Classification (NCBI taxonomy): domain Eukaryota; kingdom Metazoa; phylum Nematoda; class Chromadorea; order Rhabditida; family Trichostrongylidae; genus Cooperia; species Cooperia oncophora. Next base: position 15,509 of record MU941559.1, read on the forward strand.
TGCGGGAAAGATGCGGTTTGAGAACAGGTTTCATCAATCGCGTCGAGTCACTGACGAGTATCGAGGATGTCATGATATGTTGACTTTTCTTATTGTCTTTGCAGATGTATTGCTTTTTCGAGAATTACATGTGTTCTGTTGGATGTAGGTAGCTTGGAGGCGGCTTTTTCGGGAACAACATTCGGTTTGGACGTTTGGCGGTGCATGATTTCGATTTCTAATGATTTCTGAATATTTTCCGTGTGCGTGATGCATTATATGATATGCGAAAAGGGTACGAGGAACGTTGGGCATTCCCAGCCAGGAGTAGGTCATATTATGAGTCGTTGAAGGGAGGGAATCGTAATTGTCGGCGGTTTATTGGCTGTTGACTTTTTCCCGATTTGTCTCCGTTTCGAATGGCTGTTTATAGCAACCCGGCTTTCCCGGCTCGAATGTGATTAAGAAAGAGGAATGGTATTTTGCGAATTCCCGCCCCTCAGTCAGTCTACGGCAAGGCGCGCCTTGTATGCGACTCGCGTATTCGGAGCGACCTCCTACTGAGTGAGTGGAGGTCGCTGGACTTTCCTTGATGGCTGATTTTTCCCGTTTCACGCGTGACAATCTCCCTCGTGGTCAACGCCGTAATTTGACTCGTCTGTAATTTCCAGTGACGCCTACTCGCGCGCGCGATACTGAGGTCATCCGCGGATCACGGCTCCGGCGCGCAACCCAACCAGCTTTTTACCCTCGAGGCTTGTAATTGATACTCTATCGCCTGGAAGGATGAGAGGCAGTGACATGACATATCGGTTGCCCTACAAGTAGTTGCACAAGTCCTCCATCACTTAGACTGCCGAGTGGAACGCCCGCGCTGCAATGTGGCGCGACAGCGCGCTGGCGGCTCGGTGACGGCGAATCAGCTGATTTCCATAGAACTTCGGAGGCAAATTCCCACTTTTTCAACTCTTTGAGCTTCGAAAGTGGAAGGTGAGTTATTTTGAGCAATTTTAAATTGTACTGACTCTGAATGAATCTGAAAAGAATCCAAGCCATTGGACATAATGTGAAATAAGCGGAAATCACACGAACACACGGAGCTATAGATCGAATCAAAAAAGTGAATAGAGCCAAGTAAATTCAAATTGTTTCAGAACTACCATCACCCTTCACACTTTAGACGCTTGCAGAGGCTGAAAAAGTGGAATGTGGCAGAGTGGAATTCCATCGCAATCGGCTGAATTCAGCGCTCAACCCGAGCCGCAGCCGCTGTCGCGTCACAGTGGCGGCTGTCCCGCCCCGACAGTCCGTAATGATGAGGACTGTAGGTCACATGGCATTCAATAAAAGTTCCCGAATGGAAGTTGAATGCGTACCGCATCCTAGAAAGAGACTGATAAATGGCAGTGGCCTCCTCTATCTTTTCATCGCCTACTATAGAAGTGTGCCTCCAAAAACAGCTGAGCTAATCCAATGTTCGAGCCCATCCTCCCAGTCACTCTGCTCCACTTCAGCTGAGCAAATGAACGGCTTTCACAGTTCCCCTTCATTGACGACATAAAGCCATTCTTCGCGAGATCCAGGAAGGACGTCAGATCGAAGTGGGGATCGATAGGCATGAAATGTGTATACTCCTCGAAGTGTGAACACAAATAACTGGTCATAACGTGTCGAAAAAACCTTAGTCATTCGCTTCGGAAAGTCATTTAGCAGATTCGGAAGACAGATTTGTGGGCATAATTACTTTGGGGATTTAAAGAAGCCCTATATGCAACAGTGGGACTAACGCATCCATATGAAAGCAGCGTCTTTTAGTTTAGTTAACTAACCCCAGAGCTCCTCCGTTCTAGGCTTCAGGCAAAGTCCATCGTGGCGGGATTCCCGCTTGTGTGCGAGGACTCTATTGAATGCCCCCCCCCTCCTCTTCATGATTGTGATCACGCTTCGAGGAGTATATACATTTCATGCCTATAGATCCCCACTTCGATCTGACGTCCTTCCTGTAGGTCCTTCCCAAGGACCATGTCCTTAGACACCGAGAAAACCTTGCTTTGTCTACTATTTCTTGTTGCTCGGAGGTTTTACAAGCTTATGCGTTGGTTACTAAATATGGAAAGAAAAGTTTTTTTTGTTGAGATCCCATATGTGAGCCGCTTATCGCTCCTAAATCCCTCTGCTTTTTTATTTATTTATGGAACTCCTCGAACAGATCTTCGAAAAATCATGTGAGGACGAACGTGGGGTTCCTCGAGAAGATTAGATATTCTCTCCATGGTTCACTCTTTATTATTTCATTTTTCCACACCACATTTTGCTTGGAAGTTCATCACGGGGTCGATCTGACCAGTTTCGCCGTCCATTCCGGTAGCGCACGTGCTGCGCAGCATTGGCTTCAAAGCCATCCCAATTTGGCAGAGAATTTCCTACAGCTTGGGGTGCCCTTTGGGAAGCTGAGCAGATTGAACCCGTTTTCGTTTCCTGCTATGACCTTCGAAGATGATCAGAAAATTGCCGGGAGCCAAATTTTGTCGTTCATTCGTCATCGTCACCACTACAAAATTCTCCAGTTCTTCCAACAAAGTAAAACTGCCTCGAGTGGGCAAAGGGGGGGGGGATTGGGGAAGTGTAGAGCGCACCTGAAACAGGAAAAGCTGAGGCAAGTCAACAACTGAAAAAATTTCTCAGAGGCAAGTACGCCCCCCCCCCTCTCTTCCTCCCTCCCATTACGACTCCGCCGCCGATCCCAACGTAACACGTACCCTAACAGGGGCGCGGCCGAGTGGTCTTCCTCCGCACTACGTAACGACCTACAGTAAGACGATTGAATGCTCCCGTAATCGATGCGCACCATTTCGTTGTTGTCATTTTTCACGGTTGACATTTAAAATAGGAGAAATACGGCGGTTATGAAGAATGGCGGCAATAATGTGACGCAATTGCAGAAGTGCGTCTGCTTTCCTAATGAATGTCTAGGGACGTCTTGGGACGTAGGTGAGATGAATCGCCTGTTAAGTGTGCAGAACTCGAACGTCACGGTGGAATGAATACTCCTCTAGACAGGGACACAATGGGCTCTGGGTGTGCGACGTGGTTTCCGCTCTGCGGAGAGGTCGGCGGCAGAGGTTGGAAACGATGCGCGCCATTTACCTAAAGTTGTAATTGATTCAACGTAGAAATGGCAGGGTGTCCAGTCAATTACCTAGGAAATACCCTGCTTACCCTGGACTAGCGTTCCAAACCCAACAAACCTTCCATCTCATGAGTCCGGCGCTTGAGGGAAGCTCACGTGCCTCACCACGGTACAAGACAAGGCCAAGCTTTTCCTATTTTCTGGAGTATGCGGCGCATTAAAGGCGCTGACAGCGATAATTTGGCGCTCACTCTAAAACGCTAACAGGGTACTGTATAGTGGAAAAATGGCAAAAAAAAGCAAAACGGTCAGAAACCTGCGAAGAAAATCCGTCGTTTTTAATGATCCAAAAAGCAGCTTTGGACGAGTTCCCATACACACCTTGCCAATACTATGGTTAAGTAGAAAGATTATCACGAGAATGCTGAATTATGGGCAAAAAACCTAACAAAACAACTTCAAAAACTAAAGCCTTCGGCCTCGCGGTTCATTGCCGATATCTAACGATTACGGCTGACCGGCTCACCAAGTTAAACGTGTGAGTGCTGTAAGGCTACGGCATAAAAGCCGTTAAGCTGAGAGGGTAAAAGCGGCCCTGGTGGCGTAACGGATAGCGCACTCGCCCGGAAAGCGTGAGGTGCGGGTTCGACTCCCGCCTGGGGCACGACTTTTGCCCACAACTCAGCATTCTTGTGATAACATTCGGAACGCGTACTGCGGCGTTAAACAGCAGTTATCATAACAAAACAGCTTCAGTGAAATAGTGTTTAGTAACGTTTCTCGGGAACATTTTAGGCGCAGGTTTCTCCGCCCCGGAGAAGATATTCTGTTTAATCCCGGCTGGTCATTGCTTTAGTGATCACCCAATTTAGGTTTTCCTTTCGTTCACACCGCATTTTA
>MU941564.1:2502-13421 GCA_036418165.1 Cooperia oncophora
CAGCAGCCGAGTTGCTACCCCCACCTACATACGTTGCCCCGGTTAATGCTTTCTGGCCTGCTCTGCATTGTTTGCATCGCGATCGTATTTTCCTGGACTGATCTGGCAGCAGCTGTGGTCCAGGGGTTAAGCTGGTTTGGTTACGGTCTCCTGTGCACACTTTTGGAGTCCTTGTAGCCAGCTTACTTTGACCGACTACTGAGTGCCATCATCTTTGCGGCTTTCTCTTTCTATTGCAGCAAACTTGAGGCACTCCCTCGTCTGCCCCTTCACCAAAGGAAACCATTCTCGCCAAACTGTTTCTCGTTGGGAGAGCACAGGCGAGCAGCGAGCGGGCAGGTCTTCGCTGCCAACAGCTCTCCTTACAAACTACCCTTGCACCTTATTACCTCCTTTTTTGAGAGCTTGTTGCTAAGAAGACTTTCTTATTTCGCTTTACATTTATCCATTTAAAAAACAGTCGATACTTGCAGACGTTTAAGCAAAGGCAACAGTTCGAGAAGAAAGCCAAGGAGGTCTCAGAGGCTACGGAAGGAAAAAGAAGAAGAAGGTGAAGGTTGTAGAGGCTGACGATGAGAAGGACAACAAGGACAATTCAGAAGAGGTAGTGGCAACCAGAGTACCAACTAGGATTTGCAAATTGGTTCATGAGTTAGGTGTGGAGAAGATAGGCGGATAGGCTTAGTTCACGGCACAGTCCACGCTAATCGTGTGAGCGGGAGGTGGGCGGAGGTAGTCAATCATTGTGCTTCCCTAATTGGTGCGCTCTCTTTCCGAGACGGTGAGGGGGAGGAGCGCATCAGAGGGAGACGCAATGATAGGAATGAATGTTCCCACTCGATAATCGCGAGCAGTGACTCTGATCTGAACGTTTCCTACTGTAGATATCGTTGATAGTTCTCGATCAATAAGAAATATCGATCAGATCAAACTTATTGTAACCTTTAGTCCAGATTTCAGCTACAAATCGTTTATAGGACACGAAGAAAGGAAGGAAACTCAGCGTTGACGATTCCGATGAAGACTCTACCCCTTCAAAGAAAGATGGAAAAGGAAAGGTGTCAAAGATCAAGGACTCTAAGAGAGGAAGAAAAGAGAAAATTGAGGACGATGAAGATGAAGATGAGAAAAAGGTCGTAAAGAAGCCGAAGATGGACGACGATGACGACGGCAAGGTGCGGCTTCCACGATCATTCTGTTCTTCGGAAGTGTGGGGGGGGGCTAGGATAAGGTAACACAGCATTTTGAACGCTTCTTTCTGAACAGCTTGTCTATTTGCGTTGATGAAATGGGCGGAGTTAATTGGACTGTGGCGCTCTTATTGGTAGTCTCTTAAGCTGTCAAAGACTAGTGGCACTCTAATGAGAAGGGTGTTGAAAACCAGTTAGCTAAGCGATTATCGTGGATTGCGCAACAAACCAATATCAACGAATTTCAGGAAATGCCTGAAGATCGGGACTATGGCGACGAGCATGATGAACAGTACGTTCATTTTTCATTATATTCATGAAAATAGCGAATTAATCGTGTTTGTGGTGCTTGAAGCGCTTGTAAGTGGCCATAAAGGTGGCACTGAGGGCTCAGTAGCAGCCTGCATGCACTCTATTGAACCCGTGCGTCCGAAGGTGGTTCTGTTTGCGCGCAATAAGGCCATCTCGTTTTCCGCAGCTCGTTTCATGTGAACATCTGGCCGACCACATTTCCCGTTTCATTGTAAGTAGGGAACTACCTTGCAATTGATCCGCCGTTCTTTGAAGAGAACAGATGCATGGCGCATCAGCCAGGCACCCAAGTTTTCCGCCAGTCATTCCACATTGCTGGGGTTCTCGCTTAATCATTTACCCTTGGGCAAGTATGGCTCGCCATCGAAGATACTTGGAGTAACGTCGGTCGATAATCGATTAGTGCTTAGACGGCCTGTGCTGATAGTACGATCTGCGGTGACACCTAACGCTTGCGTTTTTCTCAGTGATTTGCCCTACGACCGTACCGAATGGTTAAGAGCCAATGGCCGACTGTCTCCGCCCCCTTGCTGAGCGTGATCTTTACACATACGAGGTACATTGTGTAATACTTCTTCCCCGCCGCCCTTTTTTCCAAGGTGCATCCGCCTGTAAAAGTGTCCTAGGTGTCTTGGAGACATTAATTCAACGAATCAATAAATAATTTATTTTCATTATATGATTTTTCATCGGGCACCTCGGTATCCTTGCTGTTGCTCTTTGACTTGCGACGCATGGACGAGTATATCGCTGGTTCGCTTTGGGCATGAGCAGTACTCGGCATCCCCACCTGGAAGACCCGCTGGACCTTCCACGCCAGGTGGTCCATCTTCACCTTTTTGGCCGTCCTGTCCTGGAGGTCCAGGGATGCCTTCTTCTCCTGGTGCTCCTGCATTTCCATTCTGGCCTGCCGCTCCAGGGTTTCCTGCAGTTCCTGGTATTCCATTTGGTCCGGCGGGTCCAGGTGTTCCTCTGCCTCTTGTTCCTTTAGATCCATTAGCTCCTGGGAGACCTGGCGCTCCTGGCACTCCTCGCTCTCCGGGATCTCCCGGCTCGCCTCCGATTCCCGGTATTCCATGGTGTCCTGCTATACCATTGATGCCGTTTTGGCCGTCGGGGCCAGGTAGTCCTATGAGTCCTTCTGGTCCTGGTGGGCCTGGAGGTCCGACTGGGCATTGGATGCACCTGGAAAAATTAAGATTCAGACACTTCCTCGAAAAGCCGGGGTTCAATAGAGAGATTCACTTACCCAACGGGCTCGTTTGGCTTTCCCATCATGCTGATGCCTTTGTTGCCGTTACTCGCCGGTGTCCCGGGAGGTCCATCTTCTCCGGGAGCTCCGTTCTCTCCAGCCGGTCCAGGAGGTCCTGATGGGCAGTTGTTCGGTTGGGCTCCGCAGTTACAGGAGCCGAAGCCCCTTTTTTCTCTTACAAAAATCGCACTGATGGAGTCGAAACGATCGCCTTTGTTGCTTCGAATCATCGTATTCCAGGCATCGTCAGCGAATTCCTAGAGTGGTTCAATAAATTCATGACTGGTGGCCTTTTCCCTCCCGTACTAACCTTGAACTCTCCCAGATCGTTGACTGCTTCATCGTAGAACGAGTTGATGTCGCTAAGGAGTAGGCCAAAGCAGATGAGAGCAGCCGCGATGGCTACTGCACTGGCACCGGATGCGAACGCCACAAAAGCCTTTGTCGACATCTCGTCCGTTCTTGGACGACTCTGTTGGTCTCTTATATATCACATCGATAGCCATGCAAGTTTTTTTCTCTCCTGGACTCTAAATGCGCCGTTCGGTGCATAAAACTCGATGACACGGCTATGATAGGGCGCCGCTTGAGTGGATCTGACGGATTCCATGCATTGTCGGGAATTCAACAACAGCTTGCAAGGGCCGCGGTTCAAGTTTCCGTCGGGGTGGGTTCGTTCAAGGCTCGTCGGCGAAAAGATCAAAGGCTGAGATAGTCGGCTCCTACGTCATTCAGTCTTGTGAGGCGAAAGACAACCATTACGGTGATTCAGAACGTCTCAGGGCATCCAGAGCTACGCCATAGTGGGGATAAAGGCTCATATAGAAGGCGAAATCTCAAAGAGGAGAGGAACAGAGAGAGGAACTTAGAGGAACACCTTACACGCTTTACTTTAGGTATCCCCAGCGAGGGGTCTTCGGTCGCTAAAGGGAGAAGAGATGAGTCACATTTGCCTTTTTGGAGGTTTTCTCGTCTTTTTTCTTGTTGTCTCTAGTGCGCCATACAGCCCTCCCCCCTCTTCGAAGGCAGGTATCGGGAAAAGTGAAGGATTTTTGGGAGAAACCTCTGCAAAAGTGGTATTAAGGTGGGGGAATTTAACGAGGTAGGTAAGGAGGCCCTTTGGTTTTGCATTTGGCTGGTACTAGGGATAAGAGGCACTGAAATGCGGACGAGGGGCCACACGAAGTCATGACAAGAGGGCACATAACCATAAAATCGACGAAGGTACGAAACAAGTCAGTCAAACGATGGGTGGACCTTCACACCGGTGGGCGGAGACTTACGTACGTCACATGTCTCCGGTAGAATTGCTGTGCGTCTTCATCTTTAGTATGTAGTCAGGGCACGCCTTGGCTCGAGAGAATTTGCAGAAAAGTCGACAACTGAAAACAAAAATTTCTGAAGGTGAATATGGCCTCCTCCGATGGTGACTAAAATTCCCCCCCTCTTAATGGAGGTCCCAACGTACGACGTGCCGACGGCCCTGAGAGTGAAACTCTGAAATTATCACAGGGATGCTGACTGTCAAAGGCAATCGCAGACTTTCGCCAAAAACTGATTTGGTGACCGTTTGTGCGAGAATCATGCCGGCATCACTATGGCGGCACTGGTCTCTTGTTGGTGTCACCTTCGAAGGACGTCATGGAGGCCCCGGGTATTCGAGCAGAGGGATTTTTAGGCACAGTCTAGTGGTAGAGTCTCGCGGACTTCTCGGAGTTACGAGTATTTTTTTCTGCAACTGTTCATTGACTAGCAAATAGGAAGTACGTGAAATAAGTAGAGGTCAAAGACGGCCTCGTGAAGGAGTTGGGCTGAGGAGCGATTCATCCAGAATAATTCCAATAACTGTCTAATATAGATCTATTTTCTAATGTAGCTGAAAAAACTCTTTAGAGAGCTGTTGTTGCCTGCTGCGCCGTGTATTATCGAGCACAGAACCTAGCCTCTGGACGCAGTCCACGCTGGTCGAGTGGGCGGAGCAGAAAACCATTCTGCCTTGCTCATGGTCCCTCTTAGAATGCTGAGGAGAAGGAGATAGCCCACAAAAAAACTATGTGTTCCTGCCCATGGACATCCGGTGGACCACCTCTTGAAATGTAGATTTTTAACCATCCAATGACTGCGGTGAACGAGGTGGGAAAATGTGTGCGTGGCGTATTGCAAGGTAGTCATTTCACTGTGCCACAAACGCATAACAAGTTAATATTTATTTATGGCTGCAAATAATTTACGGCTTAAAAACTTGATTAAGTTAATTCAATAATTTAGATTACAATTTAGAATAAAATTTTCCAATAAGTGCCCTGCCCCTGTGTGTCGTCCACAGCGGCGTCAGGTGGTACAGTGAATAATATTCTTGGAGGGCATGGGCAGTACGCGGCATTATCGCCCGGATTACCTGCATCACCAGGAGCTCCAGGGCTACCGTCTTCACCTGGCAAGCCTTTGTGTCCTTCAAGTCCTTCCGGTCCTTCTTCTCCAGGATATCCGTCTTCTCCAGTGGCACCATCTTGTCCCGGTTGACCGGGCTCTCCTTGTGGCCCTGGTGGTCCAGGTGGTCCTGGGCGTCCTGTTCCTCGTTTGCCGTTCTGTCCAGGTTTCCCCGGTTGGCCTGGTGTTCCCGGCTCTCCAGCTTGGCCTTGGTCTCCAACTGGCCCCGGTTCTCCCGGGACTGCGATGTATCTAGCCTTTCCATCGCTGCCTGGCTTGCCGTCTGGACCAGGTGGTCCTTGTGGGCCGTCTAGTCCTGCAGGTCCTTGCGGTCCAGGAGGGCATTTTATACACGCTGTGTCGTAACTGCTTCCTCCTCCATTGCTGATGCCAGGTTTACCAGGTGCACCATCTTGTCCGTTATCTCCATCAATGCCAGCATCTCCTGGTTCTCCAGGTGGTCCTGGAGGGCCAGAAGGGCAGTTGTTTGGCTGAGCTCCACAGTTGCACTCTACTGAAGCCGGTACAATAATCTGGCCATTGCTCGTTGCGCTGCGAGCAAATCTGGCTCCTCTTTCCATTCCGACCATCTTAGCCCAGGCGTCGTTGGCAACGTCCTAAAATGATTTTTGTTACCGAAGAAGTGACTAATTGGAAATCGCAAAAGTCGAAAATTCACCTTGAAGTCCTCAATATTCAGGAGGGATTCATCATAGAAGTTCTTGAGGTCAAGGACTACATGACCGACAGCGGTCATGGCTACGAAGATTAGCGCCACCGAGGTGACGACTGAGAGTCCTATGAGACTGCAGTTCACTATAAAAGTCATGAGTGCCTCCTGAACTCTCAAATCAAGCTTTTATACAACACGCTGTGTAATAACCTCGCAAAGCTCGAATGATCCCTCAGTTTTCGTTATCCCAAGGCCTCGTCAAATCTACGCAGTTTTACGGCTCATGTTGGGATGAAAAACCGGGTTTCATGGGTGAGGAAGTGCATAGAGTTGATCTCAATCTGTCGTTAAGAAAGTTTGGCTAGATTCCGATAAAGTCTGCTGAGAATTCACTGGTAGACCGTCTTGTTTGTACTTACAGTACAGTAAGGTGTTTACCGCAATTACGGTATCAAATTATCCCCATACAGCACCGCTCAAGTAGGACACTACCTGCTTCTCATGCACAGCTGCTCCGATTTCAACACTCTGGGTTTATTACCTACGACGAAACATATTAGCAACGAGTGAGCATGTTTTTCAGCGCCACTCTAGCGCGAAGTAAAGGCATCTCAGATCTTCAGGCTCTCGAGTTATATGGGTAGATGAGAGGGCTAATGTGCCAGCATTATGTCTGTTATTCACGATAGATAAAGGAAAAGTGGCGCTTCTGAGCGTGCCTGGCTTGGCTCGGAGTAGACGTGGGTCTGGTTAGTTATAACGGAGAGGGGTTTTAGCTTTATAATATCCCGACTTCACATGACTATTTTGAGATCGGCTGTGACGTCTCATTCATTTCTACGCTACTGCAAGACAAAGTTAACAATGAGTGGCTGCTTTTTGGAGTATTTTTGTGCCGGCAAAGGTAATTCTGATTGGTTATGGTTTCGATTTGCAGGCTGCATAGGGGTTGCTTAGAAACATTAACTTTGGCTGGACTACGTGAGCCTGTAAGTAAGTGTGTCGCTAAGGCCCCGACTGGTTGCGCCAATGTTTTCATTGGTTAAAAGCAGTCGCGAACGCGTTGCTACCGTATCCAGGACTCTACTAGCGGAAACTCTCCTACCACACTCGAAGCGTGCGCCGGCGATGTGCGCAGGCGGATGGAGTCAATGTATGAACTCGTGCATCACATGGACAGATGCTGTAGGGGGAGGAGGGGAGGGGGAGTGAACCGGCTTCTAAAAGGATAGAAACTCGGGAAACCACAATTAAACACACAGCGGAACTATCGGGCAGCTGTTCCCTCGAACTGGGAATTTCTGTCCCACTGTCTTGTGGATTACAGGTGGTCTCTCCGGTTTCAAGTATTTTTTTATTTGTTACCTACGATAATATTCGTCAGCAATGAGTCTGCGCGCTTTTTATGAACCGCTAGAGTGGCCCCAAAAGGGCTTGAAGCTGTGAATGGTTTCTCCTCTAGGAGTACCGGTGCAGTTATATCTAGGGCTTGGAAGCGAGAATTCCACTGTATTCACTGGCAACTCCTATAACTTTGAGCTTTAAAGTTCTTTAGTATCGCGCTGCTAATTTTAGCGAGGGGGTAAATCTCGTCACGGCCATTCTTATTTGAATAATGTGCCTATGATTTTTTGTTGACTGCATGGATTTGTTACGATTGTCAGGTGCTGAGCTAGTTAGCGTGACTAGAAGAGCTGTGAGCGGCTGAAGTGGTGAAGTGATGGGCGGGGCATAAATTTACGAACCAGCTAGTCGTGTTTTACCGCTGGCCAAGACTACATTTTCACTACTAATGGTCTCAATTTCAGTGATGAAGATCCCGATCACGCGAGCGGACTGTGTGTGCTGACAAGCCTAGCCCTGTCGGTGCTGTCCATCTACCATTTGTGATAGCCCTGAGAATTACAGTATGCTTCATAACCGCCGATGACGTCATTAGGTTTGATCTCGATTGATCCATCCAACTGATTAAGCGATTGTGATTAACCCCCAGTCACTTAAAGAAAATTACTAATCTATCCCAGTGACAAATTTCAATGTGATAATAAGTGCTTGTCTTTTGTACGTTTTATTGATTTTTTACGCTTGTGTGAAATTATGCATATTGATCGAATGCCAATATAGATTTCATTGTATATTAAATAAAAATTGATTGAGAAGGTGGTGGTGACATGGGAAATCGATGTTTTATCGACTGATTTCGGAAATCGTATCGATTTATCCTCAGCTGCTTGTTTGGTGGCGTCAAGGATGGCCTCAGACCTTGTTTCTGTTCTGCTGGAACCTCTTTTGTGTGTTCGAGCAAGTTTCACGTTATCGATCGGTTCAAAGAAAGCACTTTAGAACGGGTTTTGCCGTATTGATTGGTAGATGACTAACGTCAGGTTCTGGGATACTTTCCCTAAGAGCGCGAGACTTCCTTTCTACTCATATCGACATCTTTTCTCTCTTTCAAGTTTCTGTTGTTCGTTGCAGGGTTTTCCGGGTCTCTTTGGACTCACTTTCCTCTAGGGTTCCATTTATCCCATCTTTTTATCAAGAATTATCACTCTACAGTTCAACTGTGGATTGTTGAATATTTTCGTTTGGATCCTGTTGAAGGGCATCTTTAGCCCTTGGACAGATTACCGCTTGGTCATGGCTCCCACCAAATGGCGCAGGATCACGGCTCCAGGATGAGGTTCTAGGTTTACCAGATTCGTGGGTTACTAGAGAACTTCCCTACCTCTCCTGGCAATGCAACTCATCAATCGGGGTTTCCCATAATCGTATTCTGGGACATTTGGAGATGGGAGGGGAGGCTTGTTGCGGTCTTAGCCATTGGTCGTTTTTAAACCTATTTATGCTGACGAGTACAGGTCCAGACAGTGCAGGAAGAGGAATGAGAAATTGGGTGAGGAATCTCTAGCCTATTAGGGGGGGCTTTCTGAGTAGCTAGGGAAAGGGGTCTATCCCTTAGCTTCGGGAGAAGGATCCTGACCACGAGAAGCACACAGTTCTGCCTACCTTAGAGAGGCGACTGGTCGTCTGTCCATCCGCCATTGTTCTACGAATTTGTTTTCGGAGGGGGGGGGTCGTATTTCAGCGAGCATACCTATGGTAATGTGTCTGTCTCATGTATAGTTGTCGGCTGATTGCTCGTGGGTATCTCTGCTTTTCGTGCCGTAGCGCAATTTCTCTATCTTCAGCAGAGGATCGAGTGCTTACCTACCTAGTCCATTCGACGGATCTTTAAAAGGAGCGTGGGTCGTATTTTGGGCAACTTTTGCCGTTGATTTGATGAGCCCTCCCTTGCGTTCATTCCTCGAGTAATCGGCTAATTGCTCGTCGATTTCTTTGCATTTTGTGCCGTGTCGACCTTTCAAAAAACACATGGACGGCATGTGTTGACCACATGTTGCAGTCGTTGATGTTCTATGTGTTTACGACAACAACCAGGCGCTGCACGGCAGGGGTAAAACAGCAAAGTGCGGCATGGTTACTCATCCACTGGGCACATTCTTTGGCTTTTTCGTCGACTGGCTCCACTGGGCGCATTCTTTGGCTTTTCCCGACTGGGATATACATCGATGACAGTTGAATTTTGAAGTGACATTGCCGGAGGTTCAGGATCAATTCGGTCTCCGAGGGAAACTGGTCTTTCCCTACGACTCGTTCCCCACTACGCCCTCGACAGAAGTTTCGGTACTTTCGGTACATCCCTGCTCCGAAAAAACAGAAAGGTGATGTCTAGGATGACGTCTGCACGTTGGCAGCGACATGGTCAACACAAAATACCAAAGAGTTCATACTCCACATCCTTCTCCCAGCTGGTGAATACGACCCACCTTGAGGATTCCTCGGCACACATCTGACCCTTGTTTCCACTCGTCCTTGATAGGGATCGATCGGTCCATCGGCATTTCTGCAAATTCCGCACTTCTGCATATTCCACGGTTTTTGAAATCGATAGACATATTTTCTTTTTCTGCAAGTTCCGCGGTTCTGCAGATTCCACACGTCTGCAAATTCCGCAGTTCTGCACATTCCGTGGTTCGGCCATGTATGAACGCGGCCTTAGGGGGGGGGGGGTGTCAGGAAGGAGAGATTGTGGACATTTCTAGAGCTCCTTGCTCAAAAAAAGGGAGCACCGTTCTTGTAATAAAGTAATTGTATTTCTGTCTAGGATATTACTGTAGCCGAACCAAGATGATACAACAGTTTTATTTGGCTTACGTTTCGGCCTTATCGCCTTCGTCAGAGCCTGGAAAAATCAAAGATCAGGGTGAAACTATCCCTCAAACATCATTTCAAACCTCAGGTAAGTTCACCCCAGACCAGAAGGGTCCAGAAACCTGTCATAGGTTACAACCACAACATGACTCACCTTGAATGTACGGCAGGTTTTTGTTCGAGACCACCGCTAAACTGACTCCCCATGGGTGGGTTCAGCTGACCTAAGCCAAATAAAACTGTTGTATCATCTTGGTTCGGCTACAGTAATATCCTAGACAGAAGCTCACAATATGCCAAGATTCATGGAGGGTCGAACGTGGATGCTTATAACTGTACTTCTACTTGGCCCACACATGCCGAAGCTTCCCTCCCTAGTCCTCATACCCAGGGTTTTGTAAGAGTGATTCTTGTGTTTTGCGCAAGGAGCCCTTCAAATACCCCGTCCACTTCCTGTGGTGAGTAACACCACGAGGATCATTTAGAGCGGCTAAAAGAAAAATCATTATGTTACCTCAGAATAAAATTTCAGATAGTTTTTGAACGAGAAAGTGCATATTTTTTCCCAAGGAAGCTTCTTGCGGCCTAGGAATGAGCGCTGGTTGCAGCGATCGACCGTGCCGTTATGGCAATGGGTAATTCGATGATTTTCTCAATAACGTCAAGGACGACAAGTGGAACAGGACGGCATAGGAAGGGACGTTGAAATGAACTTTCTAGTCGGGTCTTGAAGTGCTTCACTTTGACCTGCTCCAAGAACGGTACCGTTATTTTCTTTCTATATCTGCGGTTTATCAGCAATTTCGTTGCTTATGCTGCGATCACCGCGATCTTGCCCGATGACCGGCAA
>MU941566.1:0-12259 GCA_036418165.1 Cooperia oncophora
CAGGGCACAGCATTCGATGGGGATTTTGGTCGAGCCTGTACGACCCCCCCCCTTTTTTTTGGGGGTTCGGTACGACCCCCCCCCTTTTTTTTGCCGTTCGGTTTTTTTCGCCTTAAATGAAACTATGAAACGCCCACTATGAAATTCTACTTGTATGAAGGTGCCCATACTAAATGGACGACTTGAAGTCATGACATAATAGAACAATACAGAGATGATTGCAAACAAAAAACGGTACAATCGTATTATGAGAAACTCGTATGATGAACTTCTTCGATGGCCGTTTTGAAAACACATGGTAATAATAACGATATATCGCGATTAAATTCAATGAGCATTCGTTAACCTGAGGTGGACTCCCTCTCTGGGAGCGGCCATCAGCGACCACAGTGTTAACAACGTCTATTCCCAAGATTGAGGACGAGGAAAAGAGAAAGTTAGGCTTGTCTCACTACGTAACAGTTATACAAACCGCCGTAAAAATGCATTTTACCCCCGATTATTGGAGTACGGTAGCAGAAGCGCATGTAATTGCAGATGTGACCGCAGATCGTTCGGCAATTTTAGCCATGGAGCGAGAATTTTCAGCAAAGTAGGGTGTCTTTGAAGGACCATAACTTCCTCAAAAGCGGACCTGTGGGGAAGAGGAGACCGTATTCGTGTAGAGGAAGGATTGCACTTCCTAAATGTACTGAAACGTTTATGAAGGTCGCAAAAATCACAGAGAAATCTGCCCATAGGGATTCCATGGGGAGTGAAGGGTTGAAGTTTAAGTTGAACAGGTTTGAACCAATATATTTTTTTGTAACTCAACATTTCACAAATCTGAGAATGGTTTCGAGTGTTTGAAGATTTTCTCTTTCTAAAAACCTCTTGAACTGTTTCTGAAGCTCTCGGGATTCATGAGATCTCGCTATGGGGATTTCTTGAGGAACACTCCCAGCTGCGCGAAAAACCCGTTTCCTGTGTACCGTTTCAAGTGAGCGTGTTCGAATAGCCAGGAACGCATGTAGAACGTATCCTGTGGTGGAGCAGGAGCAGGATATGGTTCGTTTAGCGCCGATCACGCCAACTTTGGATGCGCCGCGCACTGAGGGCCGCGCAGAGGTGATGGGATGGTGCAACTTGTGCGTAATGTCTGTTCACGCGAGCAAATGTGTCTATAAGGTTCAGGGAGGTCCATGGCGAGCCTGTGCACTTGTTTACAGTGTTTTGCCGTTTGGCGTATGATGGGGAAACAGTGTTCGCCTGTCAACGAGCTGGCCATATATAAAGATTCGTGCTCTGCCAATCGCTGACTCCGATAAAGGAGACCAACTGCTGGAAAACGTCTGATATGAACGATATGGTAGTCCTGTCGCTTGTCGAGAAAAAACAGGTTGGCTCAGCGCCAAGCGTGACCGCGGACACGCCATATCATTGGCAGCGAACCAGAGACTGTTTGTACTGTTTAGTCACCAACGGACCTACGAGATAATGTCGACTTATTAATATTTGCAGTTATTTCGGATTAGTTTGATGAATGAAAGTTTTGTACTATTTTTTGCATATCCGAGTTCTCTACAAAGCAAGTTTCGCTGTACAGGACTCAGCACATTGACAATTTGCGCTGGTCGTTACTGGCTGCCGCACTCACTACGACCTCCCCCCTCTCCTGGCGGCCAAATACGACCCCCCTGTTGGGGATTCCCCAACCAACGATGTGCCCTGTGTGAGCGTGGAAATCCAAGATGTCCGAAGCAGTTTTTGTGCCTGCCTAGGGAGTTCATATAGAACGCTTGAAACGGGAAGACCATCAGCTGGAAAAAAGTTTCCCTCGGAACTAAATATGACTCCTTGCTGGAATTCGCCAAACATGATGTGCAATAGTCCCGCTACCCTCTACCGTCATCTTTCACGAGTGGCACAAGAGCGGAAAGTGAGAAAGCAGCAGCTGTCATCAGGAACCCTTCAGTGAAGGGGCTACTGATCGTTTAATGAGAAAATGTCACAATTTTCACTTTTTTGCACCTGGAAGCAGCCATGATAGTTTTAAAAAAAAGTAATTCTGTCCACGAGTTTTCCTGCCCACCCACCTCTGGCTAATCTTGTGTTGATTAATTTTCTTCTTTTTCATAATATATTCAGCACACCCGTTTTCTTTCAGCACTAAATAATATGTAAATAAATATGTGATGTTATACGAGCAGAAATGTACCAACACGTTTGATTTGAAAGAACAAAAACTTTCAAAAGTGGATTTGGTAAATGTATTCTTGAAAGTCCCAGAAATGCTCGGTTATGGGCAAAAGTGATGACACCAGGAGGGGTTGTAGGAGTAGGTTGTAGGAATTGCGGGTTGACCTCAAATCCGCAACTCACACCTACCTGACGACTGAGCCTCAGCAAAAGCGGGCTCGCTCAAGGCCCAAACGACTTTTGTGCCATAGCCTCACAACGAGCTAGCAAGTTAGGCTGATAAAGCGGCGGTCAGCCAATATGCAGCTGTGAAGCGCGGTTTGTAACCTTATTGGTAATGAAGGTCTGCTCTAGATTTCGCTTTTTTTCGGGGCACTTACCACCGCGCATCCCTGGGGTCGAGTGCCGCTTATGCGGCCCCCGCGCCTTCCCCATCTTTTCTACACTCCAGGGATGGTAATGTCGGTACCAGATTTTCTGCGATGATTAGAAGAGCTTATTTGTACATGCACTCTGGCCCCCGCGAGTCTATACATATAGGCGACTAGCATTCAATAGACCACCAGGATTCTGAGTGGAAGTCTTATAGATTTCTTATCGCAAATGACATACAGTCTCATTCGAAATTTATACATACGATACATTTTTAAATCAATTGCTCAAAGAATCAAACACAATATCAATGAAAGAACTAGAAAAAATCTCGGAAAATAAATCTAGCTATGAAACGGTATTTCACCTTGAACCCTTAATGCTAATTCCACGTGGGGAAAGGAATTTCGTCTCGACGATTGCCTATACCACGTATTATTGTTGGCCCACCGTCCACTTACTCGAAAGTTATTGCTGGTGTCCGTATGAAGGGTATGAATCGATAAGGGTATGGCTGTTTGTTCGAGGGAGGGGGCATTTTATATTATCATGCTTCCCTAGTTCCGGTTTACAAAGCTCACTTTGGTAAAACATGTGAACTCTTGTGAAGCTGATTGTCTAGCCACTATCCTGAAACGTGTCAACTCGAGAAAGGCTACGTAGATGGGTCGACACATCTATGGAAAGCAAAATGCCCCCTCGTCGACAAACTGCGCCCGATAAGGGTATGTGGTTAGCGGACTATGCGCACTATTTCAGAGTTAGTACATCATAAACCAAATGATAAGCCGCCTGATATTGATCAATTTCTTGTCGAGGAGCCCTGTGTGTTCGGTTTCCTATCATAATTAAGAACGTAGTGGCATGTGTATACACATGTTGATGTGTAGCACGAAGGATTCCGCAATGCATTCCTTATCCCTGTGAATGGAGTAGGCGTGGCATTTCAACGTGGCATAGGGAGGGTTACTCGTGGGATATTTCGGTCTGAGACAACTGTCATCTTGTTCGGTGCTGGACAAGATGTGTCGGAATATGAATATCTCACCAAAGCGCGATCACCGCCAGGTGTCAGTTGAAGTGCGCGAGCCACGCCTACGCAGTCTCAGGGATTTCGAGTGTGAAGTGAGGACTCAAAATTTTCTGATTTAAATTTTTTGGTTGAAATTTCTTCGCAAGTCGGCGGATTAATCCGTGGAAAATGAGGCTAGAACTGAACTCTCAATCTGGAAATCTAATCTGTAGTGGAGGGAGATATAATGATTAAGCATGCCAGCGTTTCTACCGTTTCAGATGAATCCGATACCAGACTGCTAACACCGATGGGTAGAATGTTTAGCTGGCTTGGGCGGTAACGGTCCGGGACTTGACGCCTGAAGCTAGTCACTTGCAACTACATCACCTCCGCAACATAACTACTAGGAGGATCAGTGGGGGTCGTATTCGGCAGAATTTTTACATAACATGATAACGTGCCCTGAGGTCAAGTACTTAGGCAGCAGTAACTGTGGGTAGGCTAGCTGAGAGCAATAGACCAAACATTCGACGTCAGCCATACCTTTCTGGAATTCGCCGGGTATTCGACCTTTGCTAAGAACCGAAGAATCGCTAAAAAAGACTTTGCCCTCATGAACACTTCAAGTAACATTCAGCCGTACGAATAGATATGCCAGTTAGCGACAAAGAATACCACGGAAGGATGCAATTCCAGGTTTAATAGTGGATCATGTACATTCCAAGTGGCGTCCTTTGCGACTACAGTCCTTATCGAATGCTTGGCCCTTCCCGTTTAAGCGCTTGCTTGCTGTCAACTTTTGAAAAAGCAACGTAAGAATGATCGGGAACTTGCTATTTTGGTCAATTCTAGAATAATCGATTTCAATCATTGAGTAAACATTTTACAATAAACACTTTGACGTTTCACATTTAACGATATGTTTGTCCATTTTGATCACGATGTTGTGGTACTATGATCGAGAAAACCTTCTAGATAAATAAATCAGTGCACCAATCAAAAAACAATTTCGCATCGACTGCACCGTGACACACGAGCCGGGGCATTCTCGAAATCAAATAATAAACTCAGTTTTCAGAACTTAGGTTTGATTTTTTTTCGATTCTTTATGACTGGTTCTGCCCTTTGTTCTGGTTAAAATCCGCACTTCGTAAAAGACAATCAATGCTTCAAAATTCTCGCAATAATCGAAATGAAATCATTGTATAGGCTACAGCGCAGTTTACTGTCACTACAAACCTGAATAGAAAGCATCCCAAAAATGGATTCATCAATGTCGAATGCTCTCTCCTTTGCCCTCTCCTTATCCTACATATTAACCGTGAGGTCGGATAATTTATTTATTTATTTATTTATTTAAGATGCACGCATAGGTGCGCTACAATGTCAACAGGTTCTCATAGTACACAAAAAGAAACATCCAAGTATATAAAAGAAGACAAAAAAAACAGCAACACAAACACAGCAAGCCAAGTAAGAACTTTAAAACCTTCCCAGAACTATAAGTCATCTCAGAAATCATGCGAAAATCTCAAACTGTGCCGCGAAGCGAGTTTCAGATCAAGGATCGTGCCACAAGGTAGCAGGCAACGGGCACAGCATGGTGATGTGTAAACATGCGTTGATGTCATACGATCTCCTCGAGGGAGCCCTGTCATACGACCGCCACCCCTCAAAAACAGGGTATCGGTACGACCCGCTCCCCTTCCCCAACACCCACCTATCAATTCCCCATATTTTCCAGTTTTTCACCCAAAAATTTTGCGTCGAGTGAGGGAGACGGCGCAGGGGGGGGGGTGCGGAGTGACCATAGTACACAAATACGGAAAAATCCACAGCAAGAGTCATTACCGGCGAAAATTTCTTTCGCTAATCGCTGCCAACATTTCTTGAAGTCCGTTTTGTGTAGTATAACTGCTGTTTACGGCGCAGTACCGCGTTAACGAAGTTATCACAGAATAGCTGCAGTTTCTGGGGCACAAAATCGTGCCCCACGCGGAGTCGAACCCCCGCCCTACACCTTTCCCGGGCGAGTGCGCTAATCGGATTACGGCCACCACCGGGCCTATTTCATTATCCTGCCCTCAGGCTTAACGGCTTATCCGTACTACAGCAACTCACACCAACACAGCACGTTTACCTTGTGGACGCCGGTTCAGTACAACCGCACGCTACCACATCACGAGAACCACTGGAACGCCATAACCCAACTTTGCCACATAACTCAGCAATTCTACAATGATGAACAACTTTCGTCGGTAGGAACTGCGGGAATACCGTTATCTAAGACAACAAGCTTTCCACAAACTTGTAGAATGCCATATCGGCGCTCGCGGTTCCCATGCCCATATCTAACGATTACGCTGACCAGCAACCAAGGTTAAAACGTGTTGAGTGCTGTAGGCTAACGGCATAAGCCGTTAAGCTGAGAGGGTGAAATAGGCCCTGGTGGCGTAACGGATAGCGCACTCGCCCGGAAAGCGTGAGGTGCGGGTTCGACTCCCGCCTGGGGCACGACTTTTGCCCATAACTCAGCATTCTTGTGATAGTCGCAAAATTTCTTCTTGAAGGAACAATACAACTCCCATCTTTGAGCAACGACTCAATTGTCGGTCCCCTCTCCCCCCCCCCTTTCCGCCCAAACGAAAGTACAGATATGCCTTTTTGTTTCCATCAAACGATACTGTACCGCGCTGTGTACCACTGGTGCCCAAATCGACCTTCCTGATTCAATTTTCGCAGGGCGTTGCGGGACACTTGCTCTTGGGGCGCAATGGCAGAAAGATAATTGGCTCTGTAAGCTTGAAAAACGTGTTTCCCTGCTTATAACCGATGTTGCATGATAGTGAAGATCAGGCCATGGGCGCTGGACACCATCTTTTACTGGAGAGCGCTGTCGACTTCGAGAGGGGTGGGGGGGGGGGTGGGGAGGAACAATTTTTGCATTTCCGCTAGCTTCGTGTGTGAATGGTGCAACAATGTACACGCAAGACTTTTGTTCATGTGGTTTTTTTACAAGGCACTTACATGGTGGCCCTTCGTAAGGCTTTGCATAGATACTGTTCTCTGCCCGCCACCAATCGCGAAACTGTGCATCATCAGCGTCCAACTAGCATACCTGCGCCACCACCTTCTCAAATTGCAAACCAATAAATGTTGTTTAGCCAGCAGAGCGGCTTCCAAAGGAGCGGTGGTGGATTAAACACACCTCCGCCACCCATCAAAGTAGTGGACTTTTGGCACTACTATGAACATATAGTGGGGGTGGGGGTAGGTGACAACGGTGGGGTGTATGTTAAAATAACGTAAGCGTAGAAATCAATAAATAAAAAGAAACAAGGAATAAAGTAGAAACGTTTCATCTTTACGGCAAAGTACGGCACCCTTTCCTCTTCTCGCGCTTAAACATATTCTGCATGAGTATTGCGCACGACTGGGTGCGCACACTTCCAGGCTCTATAATGGCCAAGTAACGCGAGTGATGGGAAGGGGGGGGGAAACGCCTGGTAACTATCGGAAATAGTAGAAACAGTAAAACTGACAAGTCGTGTGGAGAAAAAGTGCGTCTAGCTGTGTAATTTATATTAAAACTAACGGGACGCCGCTGGTGCAGAGGGTAGAACGCATCGAAGCGTTAAAAATTAATAATTGGGAGAAATTTTCCACCATACGAAATATCACCCCTCCTCCTTCTCGTTGGTGTATTGCCAACCTGTCCACAGTTGAGTAAACAATCACAGTCAGTGAGAGGTGTCATTTTGAGCCAGTTTTCTATTCCATCCAATTGCCAATTCTCACTGCACTATGTGCCAACTCTGGGGCATTGTTAGAGGCTATGTTCCAGCAGCAATACTTCTACCCTAATATTATAAAGTGCGAGTCATAGATAAGTGCGAATTTGGTACACGCAATAATACCTGCAGCCAGGGTAACGGGTTACAAATGAAAAAGAAAAAGATGAATTGTGAAATATCTCTTACCTTATGTTCAATTTTCATGATTGATGCTGTGGGGTTTCACAGGGATATGAATTCCCTTTTGCGTGAATATCACTTCAGTATACTTGGAATACTGCGAAGTAGAGGTAAAAGCCAGACGTCGTTGGGTATATGAGCACAGGGACGACTGTGAGGCGAGAGTGTGTATGTGTTGTGCTAGTGAAGTGCCTTATCAGGGTAGATAAGGACGCAAAGCGATGGCGACGGTGTAGGGTCAGGAAGTAAACGCTGCCTGGTTGCCCATGAGACACAACTGTATCAGCCGTCTGATAGTGAATGACCAGATGTGACTATTGTCTGAAAAGGTCAGCGAACATCGCCAAAAATGTTCATTTTCAAAAAGTACCAGTAATAAACCAACCAATTGTAATCTCGGTTGGTTACTCTCATCCAGCAACTCAAAAGCCTAACGTCCTGGCGTAATCTCCTTTTTCGCGGACCAAAAAGCAAAGTGTCATATTGGGTGCCACAGAAACATCGTGAGTGAATGGTATGTGCTGCACACAACGTTATGTTTATTATGAATGCCAGACCGCCAGACCGGCATCGCGTTGTGTAAAATTAGGTATGAACTCGTCCCCCTCAATTTGTCTACACGTTTAGACCCCCCCCCCTCCCTCACAACGTATTTTGCTTAACCTTTATCGTCGACCAGGGAGAGGAGGTATGATGGGTGACATGGTGGTGTCCCGTCTCGCAACCTGTGTACTCTTGAACTATGGATAAAACCCATATTAGAAATTACACTTCACCCAAATTAACACGGCTTCCACATTTTCCAGCAAAATTCTGGCTGGCTCTCGCACCTCGAATAGGGGCATTCAGAGGGATAAGGGGTGAAAAGAAGGGATACTGCGCACGTGGAAGAGAGATATAGACGCTCTCACGACCCCCTCGCAAACGAGAAATAGTTTTGCCACGGCGCAGAAACGTCCAAGCTAATTTGTGGCTTTGACGCCGTTTTGAATCCACTAGCGATGCATTTGCATCGGTGCAGAAACTTGTCGTGCATTGCCTACCGTAAACCTAATTTCGTACCCAGAGTTTTCAACGGCTATTTTTTGTGACGAGTTTCCTCTCCTATGATTTTTTTTCGTTTTTTTTTGTGGTGTGGGGTAGGCGTTTAGAAATAGATTGTATGAAAAACGCCATGAGCCACGGATTGCACAGGTGAAGCAGTTTCGGAATGCCAGCACTCCGGAAGACTCTTGCATGAAGCGTGGTTGTCAAGGAGCGGTCCTTATTGAGGATTCTCATTTTTTTGGATTTTCCTCACTCGAGAGCCTTTTATATACAGGGGGGTGGGGGCAAAAAAAAGTCACTTTTGACCGAGTCACATATCAGCAAAGTTTTTTCGCTGCCCAGACAGTAGGACGTGGATACGAGTTCCAGGGCGGAAGATACCCAAGATGTTCCTCTACAAGCAGGAGCTGGCTCTCGCCCATCACCTTCATGTACACCAAAATATGAAGTCATCTCCAGTCGCAGCCTGACTGGAGAAGACCTTTGGAATTCATGTCACCTCCAAACAGCTGCGAAACTCCTAGTTTCCAACTGCCATGGGTAGACCGCTGGAGACCAGTACTCTGCAATCTGGAAGACCCTCCAATGTCGAGGCAAGCTGCCCGACAACGTCGCTACGGTCTAGGACATCATCTTCACGGCAGTCGCCAAGGCGCGGGTTGATGGTATGGACCGGACGCACCTGGAATGGAAAGACCAATATTTTCTTCGTGGACCCCGGGCTGAAGCTGAGCGCTGGCGGTTACATCGACCAACTCAAGTAAGAACTTCCCCCCACATGTCTGCGTCCGTACGCTTCTTGGAGGTACCTAAAGAAATTGAATATGGCCAAGTAGGTCAGCCTTAACCTGACATCCCTTTTAGATTACCCAGTTCGGGCGGAGTTCAATAGGGTGGTCTACGGTGGCGGAGAAATCGACTATCTCGCTGATCTCAGGCACCACATCGCGGTTGCGTGCCAGAATCTCTCGATGGCGCTCGTCCAGCACAGTCTGTTGGGCGCGGTGTTATGATAGTATTTAATATGCTCTTTAATAGGTGGTGAAAATGTCCGATGAGAATTTAATAAAGTGTGTAATTTATAGCGCCTCGAAAGTCAATGAAGAAAAGTGACTTTTTTTTGGCCCCGTCCTGTATAAGTGGCCACTTGTTCATAAGCGAACACCTATTTCACGTAATACTTGGTCGTGGGAGTTTTCTTTGACTTCTCCGTAGATAGGTTAAAGTTTGCTGATTGTTCCTATACCGAGTTCCAGAAAAAAAATTTTATTTACCTCAATCCTTCTTTTAATATATTCGGACTATTAACAACAACAAACGTGGTAGCTTTATCAATATGGCATCCACAAATCCACAAATATTTAGCGAGAATACCCGTTTTTGGTCAGAATACTTTTACAGTAGCTCATTTCGCAAGTTCCGGCTTTTCAAAGTTTCTATAGGTTTTCCAATCCATGTTCTTACCTTGTAATTTCCAAAATTTCCGCTATGAGGTGCAAAAACGGAAGTTTCCGTTCCTCACAGCGAGAACTGAAGCCAAAACTTCACCATCGGAGTAGCGAAGGTTGAAATGACTTTGAAAAGCGGGATACTTTTGAAAATAATCTACTGCCTTCGTGCTGATATCATGCACACTTTTGTGGCGCATCTCCTGCGCTCACGCCCATGAACAGGACGATTTTCGTTACTTGGCCTTTTCCACGCGAGTTTGTTTGAAGCCGTTGCCACAGCTCTTGAGCATCATTGCTGCCCTCATTCGACTTTGTCGGCTCTTTCCTCTTCGTCAACCAGTTTGAGGTTCTTTGCCCAGTATATCACCCAGATGTCGGATATCAGAGATAAAAGTCGTAAACCGCCGTAGATTAAATGAGATCTAAATGGAATTTTTTCTATTGCTATAATTCCCATGATTTCCAAATAAAATTATACTTACCGTATTCGAAGTTCACGAGTGTTGTAGATTGAACAGGCACCAGTTTTATTGCACACTGTCTGCCACATCAAGCAACTCATGTCAAAGATCTTACCCCAGAAAACTGGGGATGGCAATGTGGCTGAAAAATATGGGGTAAGATTCTAGCCATTTAGCTTCTAACCATTCTTGTTTTCAAACGCGCCACGCATTTGAGTCCCATTCTAAAAAAATGAATGACAAGGAGGCCGAAAAGGAAACATGTTGCTCATGAAGCTCGCCATCAAAGTTCACTTCACACAAGTTGACGAGGTAAATGAAAGACCTAGGTTGAATTGTTTCACAGATGTTCCGCTACAAACATACACACTAAATTGCTCGGCACAATTACTTTTTACAATTTCGCTTCCTCGTTTCTGTGACCCTGCAAGCTCAGCTCTAGATATTAACTGCCCTTCCAGTACAAGGTGTTCGCCGCATACCAAAATGCCCCAGAAAAGCCCCAAAAAACAAGAATGCTAAATTTTACTTGAGCTGAAAGCGGTTGCCTTTTTGCTCCTAAACAAATGGGTAGACTCATAGTGCAGTACTTCGATTCATAAGTAACATAAACACTTACCTAGTAAACTCACGAGGAATCCATGGAAACCTAGAGAGATACTGCGATGCTCCGGTGGCACAGACCTAAATGATTATTGACTGATTTACACAACCCACTGACTACTGCAACCGTCATCCGGGCAGTTGATTGGGTCGCAAACGCGCTGGGGGCCGTCACCATTGCACGCGATGTCAGCTGTCTCCAGTCCTGTTTTGGTCCGTTTTCACTCTTGAATTCACTGTATTATTGTTTTTCGCACGATCAAGCTGGTTTTTGTCGCTCGATGAAAGATACGAGTAATACAGTGAAAATTAGGTGAGAATATGGTGATGGCTGGAAACAGCTGATTGCCGCGGTCGTGACGCGCCGCAGCCGCGTTTTGCGACCTTTTGACCGCCTAGTCAACTGTCCGGATGTCGACTGTACATGAGTGATGTTAGTCTAACCTGAGAACAATCAGCATTCCAGGCACGACAGATAGACCGGCAAATATCGCTCCTACGACTTTGTTGATAAGGAATATATGGAACTGGCCATCACAATGCTCTAAATCATCGGCTCATTTTATTGAATATTCCAGTGAGACAGACTAGTGCATGTGAAGCGTTTCAAAGGCGCATTCCACGCTCAATGTATGGGCAGAGATAGGAAATTGTTGTGGGTTCCATATTTTTGCGACCCTGTCCTAAGCAGATGACAGGATGGCGCGCCAACAGGCGCAGTACTGTTTTATGGCTCCACCCAATTATCAGCAGAAACTAAAGCAAAAACAAACCAGTTGGGCAGTATTTCCTGCTGACAACCAAATCATCAGTTCCGGCACATTCACACTCAGTAAACGTCGGTGCCATCCTTTTATCTGCCTGTTTAAAAGAAAACGGTAGTGCTGAAGAACATCGTGACAGAAACTTCGCTCTAGTTAAGACATACCTTCGCATAGATACTGAAATTCGCCCCGCCCAGAGGGCAGCCAGCCTGACAAGGCGAGTAGAAAATGTCACCCCTGAAAAAAAGAATTTTTCAACAGTCGTGAGGCGACTTGGAATGAACACAATATGTAACATTTTAAGGCAAGAAATTCAAAGTCTCCTTGAAAAATTTTGAAAACCTTCCAGAATTGTACTCACTTGCTATTGCAGACCGGATAGAAAGGCATCCCT
>MU941582.1:0-10989 GCA_036418165.1 Cooperia oncophora
CGGAGACTATATCACAAATCAAAACATTGGATTGATACATCCGCACCAATCGGTTACCGGTTTGCCTAGCGGTCGTTTTCTCCTCCAGCGAACTCGAACCCGTGAAGCATTTTGCGGACGGACACATACATACAAACCGACACACAAAGTTACTGGTTTATAGAATGTAAGGATAAACCATGCAGTCGAGCGGCCTCCGTCCATGATACCTATTGAGTTAATATGTGGACCCAATGACCTCAAACTCGAGAATCCCGAAGTGTGGTGCGTGGTGTACTGCAAATTGAGCAGGAGCAGAAATTCCTAATGGTATCGTCCATTCCTTGGTTTTCATGTTTGTTCTAGAGGAAAGGTCCTGGTCAGCAGATTAACCAGCATTTCCAGTTTTTCTTTCCATTTTCCGAAGCATAGGCTACCCTTTTGTTTCGAGTGCGCAAAAAGTAGACACGTTGCTTTTGCTACTACTGCAAGAACAAGTGGTTACTTTTTTGCTAGTCTTTCTCATTTGCATGCAAATTCGCTCTAGTCTAGTTTGGTCTACCTTCGCTTATATACATAGTTCAGTGCCCATGCGGCAACGCTAAATGGAGGACAAGGTCCTTGCCCTTGAGCGCTTCCCCTTTGGGACGCGACACGCATTCTACTTCCATACAAATTCGTGGTGGATTGCTCAATGCTATGTAACCTATACAATGACTTGCGGGGATCGGTTGATGTGCAACACAGTGTTCTCACCTCCCATTGACTGCACAGGCTGCGTTCATACTTTGCGGCAGCGTCCAGCGGCGACCATCAGCGTCCCCCAGCCCCATCAGCAATGGTTGGGAATTTTTAGTGGACTTAGACGACCCCCTCCCTTGTTTGGGGAGGTTGGTCGACCCCCCCCAAGCCCTCTTGTCCTGCCTTTATGGAATCCGAGCCGTCGTAGCGGGTCGGTTGGGGTGGGGGGGGGTGTAAAATAGCATGTGAAAACCAGGAAAAACTCACACAAATGGTCAACCGCCACGTCCAACAACGCCAAAACGTAAATAACGACCCACCCCCTTAATGATTCAAATACGACCCCCTTTACTTTACAACGTTCATGGAACCAGGAAAATCAACTACCAAAGTACGACCCCCTCCTGGGGACCAAATACGACCCCCCTATTTGGGATTGCCCAACAACGATGTGGGCCTCTTCCCCCAAGCCATCAGCATTACGAGCGCTGCACGTAGCTGCCGCACGAACGGGTGAACGATAGGAAGTATAGATCTGGTAGTATAGATCGCACGAATGGCAGCGTGTAGGCGCCAACGAAATTGTGCAACCGCAACGTACTACTACACAATACTGTACTCCTCGACGTTGGTGAACGCGGGAAACGGGCAAGAGAATCGTAAGTTGCCGCTTCGTTGTGCGCGGCAGTGGGCGCGACGTTTCCATAAGTTGCACTACCCTTTCGAATGGAGCATACAAGGACATGGTAGACATTTATGTCTGTTTTTGGCCGCACTATGTTTATTCTCGACCAATACCACCTAAAATAGTCGTTTAGGGGACGTTGCACGCGACGCCAACTGGTGCGACAAGTTATGAATCTCTTATCACATACCCGGTGAACGCAGGTGGTCACTGCTGGAAGCTGGTAGACGCTGGTAAACGCTAGATCGATATCCATACACTCTTAGTCCCATAAGACGCTGGTGGTCGCTGTAGATGCTTGTAGACGCTGGTAAACGCTTGATCGATATCCATGCTTTCCTAGTCGCTGATGCTGAGGATGTTCGGAACGCTGATGGCTGCTAGTGGACGCTTCCGCAAAGTGTGAACGCAGCCATACCAATCTGGCAATGATTTACCGTTTTTGAAGACTTGGTTGGCCTGTGCGGGATTCAAACCCAGCGCACATTATATGCATGGTACTTAACAGTAAACCATCACACCAAAAAGGAGATTATTTTCTTATCATTATTTCGCTTTGGTCACTTGCAGTATGCTGTTTTCCAACGACAATTTTCAAGCTGTTTTGTTGTCCAGCTGAGCTCTAGTATTCTTCGTCCTGAAACTCGAACTAATCTACGAGGTATGGAGTTCGAGCGCTGCTCGGCTAAAGAGGGCTCACCGAAGTTTGGGCAATCTCCTCTGCAAGGACCTACAAACTAGTGTAGAACTACTACTATCATGCATAATGAAGCTCGCACCGTTTTGAAATTTAACGAAATGTTTACATGTCCCAACCGATGTGTCAAAATTGAAAAACTAGAAATTATCAGAATGCCTCCCCTCAAGCCGAGAAACACCGGGTTCGGATATAATGTTCTCGGAGAGCACCTACAGTCCCTAGGCAATTTGTCTTCATCATCAGCGGCCATCATTGAGTGCAATCATCGAAGTCTCTCTTCAGCAATTTTTCATTCAATTATTCCTGGAAAACATAGTTAATACCGCCTCAATATGCGAATATGACAGTATAATAGCAGCGCATCTACATACATCATACATAACTAGACTCGATGTCCTTGGACTACTGTAGCTCCTGTAGTATTTTACCGCTCTTTGTGCACACCGTTTTATTGTTAATCAAGTTAGCTGAACCATTCGAAAGTGGGTTTAATCGCTAAGTCTCGGATGCCTCGATATACGGTAGCATGGCGCTCACCTCAAAAACCAAAAAAAAAAAAACCCGGGTAGTGAATGACTTTTCCAGGACGAGAAAATTGAAAAAAAATCATCGGAGGACACACTTTAAAGGGTTGAACTTTATTGTAACTATACAACATATTTTGTAGCCTTCTGAACGAGTTGTCCGGACCTGCTTCGTAAATGCCCGCCAAGCAATAACTATTCTATTCATTAACCGTTTCGGGTCCGTGTTCATCCATGCCTAATACCCAGCTGATTAGTGAGAAAGAAGGCGGCAAATGCTAGGCCTATACAAAAATAGCCTTTTGAGCTTTGGTGGGCGGGCAACCAGGGGAGACGTTATTGCTAAACAGTCTTCGCTCTGATAGGATTACGCCATGCCTTTTAAATCTTTACCAGGCTTGTTACGTTTTAAACGGTGAACCGACATGGGCGGATGCGTTTGCAATGCCAGTTTCGTGGCATCACAATTTTTTCCCATTTCTAACAAAGTACGCATACAAATTGACCACTGTCTATCTGCATGGACTGCCACTCATTCAGTGCTGCAGCTACGGTCATCTCCAGCTCATGGAATGAGGTATACTAGCAAATTTATGCATAAGCGGTCAGCTTTGGAACTTTTGGTCGATAAGCAGCATGCTCCCCACCATGCAAACCCTTGAGTCCTTACATGCAACCCCGGGTTTCTTTTTTCGATCAGGCGTTTCTGTTGTCTTTGGGAGGAGCATTTGGAAAGACCGCTTCTGCGTTTGCTATGCAGGGAGTACGGACGTGCGAAGAGTTCTTAGGTACGGGAACAGGTTTGTAATAGCCGAATCAAAATCTTTGGATAAAAAGTTGACATCGCGCCAGACCAGTCCCGCTCTCGCACGGAGAGTCCTACAATCGCAATGAACAGTCGCCAAAGTTTTCTTCGAAAAAGTTGAAGAGATTGGCTCAGGAACCACACTTTTCCTAATCCAATGTGCGCTCCAAGTTGCTCTCTGTAACACTCCAATTAACTTTTCCTTTTTAGGAATTTTGCTCAAGTGTTTCCCAGTATTAATCAATTGGATTGGGTATGACATGAACGGACACGCTATTAATAGTGGTGAAGGGTTTGCCTATGTCATCTCCCATGGGACAACCCTCCCATACACCCACTCGATGTTCTTTTCCTTTTTAGGGTGGAGCCATTGCGGGCCTTTCGTTCACGGCAGAATTCCAAAGCTGCAGAATGGAATTCGGCTGTCCAGACTCGGCGGTTGAAAATGACCGTCGGAAGGAACAGCCAAGGCTCTGACCGTTCGAGCTTCAGCTTCTCTATACTTTCGTGTACACTGCTTTTTCATCTTTTCAGCAACACCAGAGGATGAATGCTTAACACGACTCTCCCTCTCGTTGTTGTTTCTGGCTCTTTCCTTCGATCCTCCACACAGATAGACTTTGCCTGGTCTTTAAGAAATGCGAGCGAACTGGTCATGCATATTTCTGGGCCGTGTCAGAGCACCTTCCAACCCACGCTCAGTGGCATCCTTTTCTTGGAAAACAGCTTAACAATTACTCAGTGCACGGTTATAAATGTACTTTTGCGCCGAAGTTCCTTTGTTCGGGAAAACGTTGTGCACTATCCGTTTTTTAGAAATTACCTTGCTCAGCGAGCTAAATAAATAAGTATAAATAATTAAAAAACAAGGATTTCCATTGCGGACTTGCTTTCAAGCCTTCACACCCTTCTTACTATCTGACATCTTTGCAACTTTCTGACGTTCTTTTTTTCCTATACTGGTTCTCTCAGAGCTTGACTGTCTGAGCTTGCATAGCCTGCTAGGTCGAAAATGCTGAGAGTGACTGTCTAACAAAACGTTATATCGTTGAAATTTGTCGCACACTCGCTGAGAATCGCCTGCGAATTTGACAAATGCCTCTTCGAGCAAGGTGGCTTCGCAGCTTAGATGACGACTATGTTTGATGTTTCTCCACTTTTCACTGTAGAATTTTCTTCCCTCAACAAAAACTTTTTGCAAGGTAGAGGCGTTAAGGGCAATGTATGTTTACATGTTCTACATGCCTGGAGTATAGCTCGGAAAAGCAGTAGGGGGCTGGATGGAAAACCCTTGAATTTCACATTTACCAATAGGTTGCAAAGGAGGAGAGCTCTGTAGAATGAGAGAAAAAGACCCCGAGAGCGGCGAGGCGGTCTTTTTTCTCTTTGGCCGTGAGGCAGGCTCTGCATTGGCTCTTTTTCCAGGACACTCATAGGCCCTCTCAAGCTGCAACATACCGACTCGGACTCCCACTGCGCCCGCTCATTCACAATTGTCCACATGATGCTGATGCTCATATAGTTTCATTTGCAAAGTACAGTCTGAAGCGAAGGGATGAAATATGAAGCGCTTGCGGTGCTGCTATTATTCACGTTGGGACATACACTCCTAACTCACGGGACTGTCGGGACGGCGTCAAGTGCGGCTGCGTTTCCGCGGGGGGGGTGCCAAAGTCCTTCCTGCATCAGTTGTGATGATAGCGACGCAAAGTAAGGATGAACAGGCATTATATCCTTCGTGAATTACTCGTTTTCCTCTATCACTTTTTTTGTCGCATTACGCATTCCATGCGAAAAGGCTTAGAACGGCTTGTAGTACCATTTTCACTTTGGAATCGGACACTTTTCAAACCAAATCGGACACTTTTCAAATCAAATCGGACACTTTTCAAACCAAATCGGACACTTTTCAAATCAAATCGGACACTTTTCAAATCAAATCGGACACCTTACAATTAGGTGGTTGATATAGACCACACTAGGTACTGTTGCAAGCCCCGCCCCATTATCCCCGCCCACTTCTCAGCGCGGACAGGGTTTTCCGAGATGCTTCATGAAATCTGCTCCCTTCGACTTTTTTTCGTTTTTGCCCTTTGCACACACACTTCAACTGAAAAAGATTGATACCTATACAGATCTGACTCCGCCCACTTAACAATGAAGTTACGTAAGTTCTGAATTTTTATAACTTTTTTCGACGTAGTTCTTTTCACATCCAATCTTCACAAAACGAATAACCATGCACAGCACACCAGGCCCCGCCCCTCTGACCCCGCCCACTTGTGTTTATCGCGGAATTTTGGTTTTTCTTCCGGATTTTCGCTTTTTTAGGCTTTAGCGATTGGCTCCGCCCACCAATGGAAGCTCCGCCCACTTTGGGGAAGCCCCGCCCACTTTTCCTGTAAATTGATGTAAAATCGGGGGCGCTAGTGCTCTCCGTACTGGCGGATTACGGCCTCTCCCGGCACATAGAATAAAAAAAAAGGGAAAAACCGGAAAAAAAGGGAAACTTTGTTCTGAGCGACGGGAGAGGCCGTAATCCGCCAGTACGGACACTAGCCCGCCGATTTGCATCATTTTCGAAAAAGTGGGCGGGGCTTCCCCAAAGTGGGCGGAGCTTCCATTGGTGGGCGGAGCCAATCGCTAAAGCCTAAAAAAGCGAAAATCCGGAAGAAAAACCAAAATTCCGCGATAAACACAAGTGGGCGGGGTCAGAGGGGCGGGGCCTGGTGTGCTGTGCATGGTTATTCGTTTTGTGAAGATTGGATGTGAAAAGAACTACGTCGAAAAAAGTTATAAAAATTCAGAACTTACGTAACTTCATTGTTAAGTGGGCGGAGTCAGATCTGTATAGGTATCAATCTTTTTCAGTTGAAGTGTGTGTGCAAAGGGCAAAAACGAAAAAAAGTCGAGGGAGCAGATTTCATGAAGCATCTCGGAAAACCCTGTCCGCGCTGAGAAGTGGGCGGGATAATGGGCGGACGGGGCTATGCAACAGCCTACCTGAGTACGTGGTTCTAGTTCCATCATACACAATTGTAAGGAGGTGTGTCCGATTTGATTTGAAAAGTGTCCGATTTGATTTGAAAAGTGTCCGATTTGATTTGAAAAGTGTCCGATTTGATTTGAAAAGTGTCCGATTTGGTTTGAAAAGTGTCCGATTTGGTTTGAAAAGTGTCCGATTTGGTTTGAAAAGTGTCCGATTTAAAGTGAAAATGGTATTAACAGTGCGGACCCCTACTGGGCGCTGCAACGCCCCGACAGTCCGTAATGAATGAGGAGAGTACA
Organism: Cooperia oncophora; assembly: GCA_036418165.1. Lineage (NCBI taxonomy): Eukaryota > Metazoa > Nematoda > Chromadorea > Rhabditida > Trichostrongylidae > Cooperia > Cooperia oncophora. The sequence continues at coordinate 6,723 of MU941582.1, forward strand.
TGCCCAGCTGTACCTCTTACGCCGTTACTTGGCAACGAGCGGAAAACTTGTCGATATTGCTTTCTGAGTTTCTGTGGAACAAATAGGCTTGTTTGGAGTTTTATTGAGCGATCTACTCCGGCTTTGCCGCCATCCTACTATATATAATCCGCTAAGTGTGTGTGTGTGTGTGTGTGTGTGTGTGTGTGTGTGTGTGTGTGTGTGTGTGTGTGTGTGTGTGTGTGTGTGTGTGTGTGTGTGTGTGTGTGTGTGTTGTGTGATAAAGTACGGGTGAGTGATGTGTGTGTGTGTGTGATGTGTAGATGTGTGTGTGTGTGGTCGTGTGTGATTATTGTGTGGTTGCTTGTGTCCTGTGTGTGTGTGTGTGTGGTGTGTGTGTGTGTGGGTGTCACGAAATTCGGGATAACACCTCCCAGTAGCCAGGTGGAATTTACATTGATATGATATAGAAGTTGGGACAGAATACTACTTTTTGGTTGGGTTTGACGGAGGTGATTAACACTTGATAAGATTCGGATAAGGCTCTCAAAAGGGAGGGTGACCGAAATCGTAGCGCAAGTTGCAGCAGCTGCGGGACCGTGATTTCAAGAAGTGATGTGCACGGTAGGACGGGAACACTTTTGGTGGGTGACAGGAGGTGATAACACCTGATATGATTTGATAAGGGGCCTTAGACGCCGAGGATCACCAGATTAGTAGCGCAGGTTGCAGCGACCGTGGGACCTTGATTTCAAGAGGTGATATACACGGCAGGACGGGAACACTTTTGGTGGGTGACAGGAGGTGACAACACCTGATAAGATTCGATAAGGGCCTTAGAAGGGGGGGACCGAATTCGTGGCAAGTTGCAGCAGCTGCGGGACCTTGGTTTCAAGCAGTGATATGCCGTAGATGGGGGCTGACAGGAGCTGATAACATCTGATAAGATCCGATAAGGGACCCTAGACGCGGGTGTCACCAAATTCTTAGCGCAGGTTGCAGCAACCGTGGGACATTGATTTCGAGAATGATGGTCTTTGGAGAAAGGGCGGCAGGGACAGGCGTGAGACCATGATTGGTTGTGTGACAGAAGCTGATAACACCTGATAAGATTTGGTAAGGGACCTTAGACGCGGAGGTTCACCCAATTCCTAACATCGGCTGCAGTGAATTGAGACCGTGGTTCCGAGATGGTATAAGGAGGGTCGGGGTGGGTGACAGAATCTAATAACATATGATAAGATTTGATAAGGGACCTCAAATGCGGAGGGCCACCAAATTCGCTTAGGCAGAGTTGCTGGCTCTGTGGGACCTTGGCTTTCAAGACAAGTGGTTATTAGCGGGAGGGGCGACACCCAAATGACGCGGGGAGACTAAGAGACTGATACAGAATAAAAACCTCCTCATGTGGAATCGCCAGCGCTTACATCGACTATGCGCATTGATATCTGCACTGCAAGGGTATCAGGGTTCCAGGTAAATCGCACCTACAACTAACTCTGGGCTTACATCATTATTTGACATCATTGTACGGCCTCGCTAAAGCAAAATGGATCAGTACAGAAGCATCGGCGGTTGTTTTACTTCATTTGGCATGAACTGCACAACTGGCGTCTTAATCACCTATGTCTATGACATATCTTTGATCACAATCGAGAGAGGACCATTCACAAACGTTCGACTGCTCCGGAATGCGGGAGTGCATTCCTGAAAAGAAACCTGCAGCTATGTGGGGAACTCATTCAAAGCGGTGGGAAGTTCATAAAGGCACTGCTCTAACAAGGTTGCTGTATTTTCGTGCGAGGATAGGGACGATTTCGCTAAACTCCTGAGGAAAAGACTGTGGACCAAATGATAGATTCAGTGCCTTTACATTGGACTAACGGTACAAACTCCTGCCATATTTAATATAATCGGCTATGTCCGTGCGTGTGCGTCTAACTCTTTGACACGAATATCATAGCGCCGGTTCAACTTCAACTTCAACTCGCTGATCCAACTTTAACCCATTGCTCGAGCTATTTTCAACTATTTTTCTACATTTTGCTGGAAAATGAACTGTGACAGTTTTGGCGTATTTTGCACACTCTACCTCGCCTAAAGAAAGAGTTGCTGGCGGCAAGCCAGGGCTCGGCCCGGCGGAGCCCGTGCTATGAATGAAGAGATGGAGACCCGGCGGCCAGTCCGGGTGATCGACTGGTTTCCTCAATACGGTCAGCACCCTTCGCTTACCATTTTAGAAAGACAGTCCAAATTCTTTTGTGCCTTGTGCCCTCAAACTCCAGTATTTGACTCGATTTACTGTCGTGCTGAGGCTGATGGCTTTGATACCCACTATGGAAAGGGTAATGAACGCCGCGAAGTATAGGCACACTAACTCAGACGGGACTCGAACTCGTTGCTGGCAGGGCTACCGAGTGCCTACCAAGGAGACTTGCATAGCGCCTTTCGCATAATCTTGGAATTACACATGATCCAGCCTCGAGGTCCTAAGTTAGGCAACGTTTTCAAAGGTGCCTGTCCATTCAAAGTGCTGCCCATTGCGGCACATTCCTCCGGCAACGAAGAACCGGAACAAATCTCAAGGCAAGTTGTCAAGATGTCAGCGAGCCTCAGCACTGTCGTCTCATAGTGTTTTAAGCGGGGACCAGGATCTGAACAAGACTAGAATTTCTCTCATACACCTGCTGGGAAAACACTCGTCTCGCACTGGCACAACCCTGTTATTTCTCTGGCACTTTTCCAACCTGTCAGGGGTGAATGTGGGGCGGCGCCGGCCCGTTTTCCACGAACTGCCGTCGCTTACCAATTGGTGGAGAACTGGCAGGCGCTGCGCTAATCCCGGCCCCTCTGGCGACCCTCCCTCCCTGTCCGCTCGAAAACGACTGCAGATGTGGCACTTACTGCCTGAAGATGTTCCTCTGAATTGTGCGGCGAACTTTGGGTGTATACCTATGAGTAAACAGGGACAAATAAAAGGATAAAGCCCTCACCATCGGTAAATCGACGAATGCGGCGCGCGTCCTACTTCAATTCAGAATCGTAGTGACTCATAGAATGTGATACGGCCGCCCTTATATTGTCTCGCGAGGTCAGTCCATACTTGAGTCAGTGTACTTATCCTTCAGTTGAATCGGGGACCAACTTACGGTACCCGGGGCAAGAAGTTCTGTCTGTCCGGGCGGGAGCTTATCCGGGATTTGACTCCGGATCGCGCGGGTGGTAAGCGAGCTCCTTTCACTCTATACCGGTTGAGCTTCAATGAATAGTAACCCTTCATAGGTCCTATAATTTTTTTATTTTGGAAGCTTACTGGAAGGGCTGTTTCGGTGATTGATTCACCGAGAAGTTAATAGCTAGACTTCCCTCAGTTTATGGAAAGCTAATCGAGCAGCAGCGCTGCCGCTTTTACGGGACTGGAGCCACACCCCAATTAAAATGGACGCACTTCGCCAACATTCAATTTGTTGATTTTGGTGTTGCTCAATACAGCTGAAGGACTACACAAAAGAAATCAGATTCCTCCGAGATTTTCGATTTTCGTTCTTCTGAATGTGTAAGCTTGAAGGAATATTCGAACTGGGGGAACATTTACAATATTTCCAGTGATGACCAGATGGAGGGCTTGCCATCAGACGATCTGGCAGCTTTTTCTGCTCCTGTTATTCCTCTGTGTAGCAGTCATCACCTCAGCAAGAGGGAAACGTTTGTTCCATTTCTTACCTACTTATTCATTATTGTATTCGACTTGTGGAATTACAAGTAGCTTTTTCGGATTGATATCCTATTTTAACTAACTTCAGGTGATAATTGCAAATCGGAGAAGTTGAGAGAGTTAGTGCTGGAGAGCGTCGGCGTATATCCTCATCAGTACAGTTACCAGGCCAAGTGAGTCAAAGAGATCCTGACAACAGGAAAAATCAGCTCACCAATAGGCATACATTGTGACGAAATGCAAAGCATTGTTACAGGTACTTAAAGCAGCAAGCTGAAGAACGATTCGGCAATTGGTGGAGCGTTGTGATCGTCGGCGATCGAGGTGGTTATGGAATGAGTGCTGTCTACGATAAATTCAAAAACACAAGGTTAGCTCAGAGTCACAATTTGTTGATAATCCTGTAGATTCTTTGCGCTAGTCTGCTTAGAAGCTCTCTGATAAATTAATGAAGGGTCTCCAAGTATTGCCATAGAATTTTTACAATTCCTTTGTTTGTTCCTCTGCTTATATGTATGATTTTCACATTGAATCCATCACTTTCAAACCAAAGTCACCACTTTCAAATCAGAA
>MU941591.1:0-17106 GCA_036418165.1 Cooperia oncophora
CCACCATTGCTTCAAATACAACGCTTTCAACACCACCGCGCCGACGCCATTTTCTGAGGAATATCTGTCGAACGGGGGAAATGAGCTGAATACCATCACCAAGGTAGTTTAGTTCTTTGCTCCACACCTTTCAGTGGTGAGGGTTCCTCAACCACGCCGTGTCCTAACAGGGAGCCTCCTCGCGGCACCCACTGCTTGTAGTACTGCTTATCTGCTTACGGAGTATGTTAAGAAACTGAAAAGTTCTACTCAGGACTTTGGAGCAGCTCCAATGCCCGGGTAAGGGGTCAAGAATAAAAAAAATGAGCGGAGATCTCACCACTTAATCCTGAGTGCTCGGCTTTTGAATCTACGTTGCGTGGGAAAGGCAAGGCATAATCAATGAGCGAGCAAGGCAGGGTCAAGAGATGAGAAAATCGCTGTCTTTTCTAATTTTTTTCTTTTTGACCGCCTTAGTGGAGCATTGAAGTTGCTCCGATGTCCAGAGTAGTACTAAGAAGTGAGAAATGGCATAGGGAGAAGTTGCGTCGTTCACCCCAGGCACGATGAGGGAGCAACATCCCGGATGGCCCCTATGAGACCAGCCTCTCCGGAATCGAATAACTGGCACTGGTCATCTCTGGGAGAATGAAAGCTGTCAGAGGGTACACTGGCAACCCCTAGCAACTAAGTGTTACGGGGCACTTGTCAACCAGGGATGCTCTCGCTGCGAGGGTCCAGGGGTATTTTCTCGAGGCATCTACCAGTCCAGTAGTTGAAGGGAGAAGGTAAAGGAGGAGGGATCAGAGAAGGAGGAAGGAAAAGAAGGAAACAGGAAGAAAAAAGGAAAGAGAAAAGAGGCTTCGCGGTGCCCTGAGACGACGTATGAGTCACCATATTGCATCCAATGCCCCTACGACTCTGTATAAGAGCAGAATCTGTGGCGCAACCCATTTGGGGCATTAGATCAGCGCTGAATGATAACCTTTACCCTTTACCAGAAAGCAAGGAGTTCATGTCAGCGCGCTTTCCCTCTTGACAACAGTCAATCATGAAAGGGCAACATCGAGCAACAGTTGCCATCAACTGTTTGCAACTAACACTTCTGCCCTACGTAAGTAACTTGAGAAATGGGAATGTACAGAAAAACCGTACCCTAAAAATGTTCCAATGAATGGGCTTTTGCATGGCCGACAACTGACGCCTTTGCAGATTGCTCTGTCTTTTCCGAATGGCATAATGAAATTGTGACTAAGACTTCAACTTATTTCAGATATCTCATGAAGGCTCCTTTGAAGCATCCGCCCATTTCCCTGAGCGTTTTGTTGACTCAGCCACACCATTCCAATCCAAGTAACGGTGGTACGTAGGGCGCGCAAGTGTATGATTCATCAACAAACCGAACTACAAGGTCAAAACAGCGCCCAACAAAAGGCGGCTGAGTCATCGTATAGGCGCGACGCAGCGCGGAAAACTTATACGCTCATCCGTCGCATGACAGACGTCCCGTCGAGCACCTCTTAAACTCTCGATCTGCGATCAGTCCTTGATTTTCGTACTATATGGCATAAATAGAACCGAAATAATCGGGAAGGGAGACTGAATAAAGTAAGGTGCACGAAACCCTAAATGTCAATCATTTTGAAATCACTTTAAAAGTATGATTTGAAGTGACAGGTCTGGTTCCGCACGCGTGGCTAGCTCGCGCAGGATTACTGTACGAGTCGGATCATTAAGGCTTTGTCCTACATTTGCATTATTTAAAGTTCTACAGGAAAAAGAAGTAAATCAAGCTGTCACATAAGCCAAGACTTATTCACGTTCCCAGATTAACAATTTCGCAGCGTTTAAAACGCCCCTGGCTCCACCCCTCCTCGCGCCTCAGAGCATTCACAATAGACCACGTCCTGCCGTTGAACATTTTTTTTGCAAGACTGGACTTCCCCTACAAATGTCCTGCTTTGGTACAATCCCTTCTCCCTCTTCCAATCCCATCTGCCAGACACCTAAGTTTCCCAAGTTCCTTCCAATTTTCACTTTTTCAAGAGAATTCTTCCTTTTTATCTCAAAACCCCAAAAACTTCCGTTGAGTGGGGTAATGGGTAGGAGTTGGGGAGGGGGGGGTTGATAGGGCAGTAGCACACTTAAAAAAGGGTAAACCGAGAAAAGTCAACAACTGAAAACACTTTCCTTGAAGGCAAATACGACCCCTCTCCCCCCCCACTCCTCCCCCCACCCCTCCAGCGACCGAACACGATCCTCTCGCTGGGGATTCCCAACAAACGACGTCCTGTGGGGAGGCTGTACTGACACATTTTTTTATATCCCCGTGGTAATCGGAGGCGATGTAGTAGTCGCGTTTTCGAGCACGGCCAGGGAACCGAATCCCGGAAAACGAAAACTCGCCCGGGCCAGCAAAGCTTTCCACTAATGGTAAGAGCACGTCGTACGTTGAGGATCCCCAGCAGAGGGAGTCGTTATTTTTTCGCTGGAGGAAGGGGGTCGCACCAGAGAGGAAATTTTGAGGTGAGAAGTCGTATTTTGCTAAAATTTTTCTCCAACGGCAAGACGTGCCCTGCTTCGAACCGTCCGAGACCGGCAAATTGGTACCTCCCGGATCATCTGAGAGGGTAAAATCGCCAACTTTTACGTTGGCTGGCTCCGAAAATCATTGCGTCTTGGGCCATTTCGCATTCAGCATCCCACATTTCTGTGCCAAATGCCGCATCCTACGAAGGTATTGATCAACGATAAAAGCTTTACCATATTTATTCTCGACTTTTTTCCTGCATTTATCTCTAGATCTGGCGGAGGTCAGCTTTTTAGGCCACTTCACTCGCAATCAGCCATGACACCGTAAAGAGCAATCATGCGTGCAGCCTCTAATCCCATGGAAAGCAATCCTGAGAAAGTAATTATAACAGGCCTTGGCGACTACGTGCGAAGGCAAATGAGATGGAGCCTGTAGCTCCATTTCACTCCACTTCAACCTGAAATTGCTCTTCGGAACTAAACAGCAGCTTTTTGGGTTAAAAAAGGACATAAAAGAAGAATTTTCTGGACACATAAAAAGAAAATCGCTCGAAAACAACCGGAATCGCTCGCAACAATTAGGCCCCAGACAGATCTGTGCCTTTGTTGTAAACAAGTACTCTGATAAATAACACACAGACAACGAGAGCGCTAGTACTAGTTCCCGAAAGAATCGAAAAGCGCAGCCGTCTGCGCCGGGCCGGATTCGGTTCTCTCGATGACGAAATCGGGAGCTCTGAAGTGAAGTGAACTAGCCACTGAAGTGCCGCCAGCGGCAGCTGAGTTGACAACTCAACAGAAAAGGCGTGAAACTCCCACGAGACAATGGGAACGAATGTCCAAAACGCAACCACTGCGATCGAAAACAAATCTTTCTCTAAAAAAAGACCTGTTACAGCACACACGAGAAAAGGGCAATGACCGTTGGAGTGTTGTCTGGAAGAATGGGAATTGGACCGGGAACGTCGACGCTCTCGGGGCGGGGATACTGAAGAGTGATTGGGAAAACTCGCTTACACCTCAAGAATGGTTATCCAAATGACGAGCAGAAAGAAGTAGGACCGAAGCGGGACACTCAAAGGAGTGCCGAATGTGTGCATCATCGAGGGGGAGGGGATCGTATTAAAGCACTAACTCGGGATGGTCGTACTGGGACTGATGAAATTATTTCATTGTTGATTTTTGCCCTTCCAGGCGCGCTATAATCCCTTAGGTCGGTTCTATAGACGTCATACCTGGAGTTTCCCGAGGGCTCATATTTGGTCGATTGAGGGGAGGGAGGTCGTATTTGGCCCGAGAAAAATTTTAATTGATATATGATTTTCCCTTTTACATGGGCCACTCCCATCGTTGAGAAACTCCCACGATGTGGCTAGTGAGAGCGGGATGAGGTCGCATCTGGCCTTCAGAAAAATTTTCCATGCACCAAAAAGTGGGATGAAGTTGCGAAAGGTCCGTAAGATGGTAGGTAGGATGAGGAGCGAGAGCGGGTTGCACCAGAGGAGGAAATTCGGAGCGGGTTGCACCAGAGAGGAAATTCGGAGAGGGGTCGTGTTCTGCAGATGTTTTCTCCAGCAGCCGGCTGTGCCCTGATTGCACACTACCCTAGGTTGAGGGAAGTTGGGGTGTGCGGGGGGGGGGGTGTGAAACGCGAGGAAATTTCTGATGGTGAAAAATTTCTACACCCTCATGATGTACCCTTGGTCCTGCTCACCATGCTCTCCCAACAAAAACGTAGATAAGGCTGACTAAAAGTAAAAAACCGGTTTCGTCCGTATCTGTGTGCCAAACAAATAAACAAGGAATTAGGCGGGACGCGTTTTTATGGACTGTTTTTGAACTACGATGATTCTGAAAGGCGTAGTGGCCACTCGTCTGCACACCAGGCCCCACTCACACACAACCTACCCGTATCCAGTCTCCCGATTTCCCTATAGTTCCAATTCCATCCCATTGCACCAATAACCAATGCTGATACGACCTATGACGGCTCCAGTTCTTGCCCACAGCGCGCGCCCGCGAAGGGGGCCGTATTTGGTGTTTGGCTGGAAAAGTTAGGAAGCTGGGAGAGGGGGGGGGGTGGCATTCGCCCTCGAGTAGAACGTCTCGGTTGTTAAGTTTTCCTGTTTAAAGTGCTATGTTCGACGGTATCTTTTCGGGGAAAAACTGGGGGAATTTGGATAGCAAGTTCCGGAAAAATGGTAGGCAGCTAGAAAAGTTAGGAAGATGGTAGGTAGGTTGGGCAAAGGAGGAGGGGGTCATACCAGAGAGGAAATTCTCATAAGGGAGTCTTGGTTTGCAAAAACTTTCCCCAACGGCTAGACGTGCTTACTTGCCCAGCCCTCCTGCACCAAAGTTAGGCAATAGTAATAAATATATGAGCAAGTAAATAAATAAATTCAATTAAAATAATGCGGGACCAACTTTCATCAGGAAGCTGCTAAGGAAGCTGAAACGTAAGCCTAATCAAAGGGGATAATTCAAAATAAGTGCTCATAGAAACACAGCTATGCTGAATCAATTAAAATGAAAAAAAGGAAATGAGGCGGCGGTAGAGCCTTAATCGGAAGAACCGCTTTTTCACGTCAAACCCACAGGAAATGACGTCATTCACTCCAGAGGGACCACGGTGGAAAAAGTACAACTTGGGACCACGAGAAAAGTTCACACAAACATGCAGATGCCTCCAGTCTCAGCGGATTTAATGATAGCTTAACAGAAGCTATCGGTGCAAAAGTCCTCGCGGTTAGGTCTGATTTTAAGGACACATGGGCGCAGTTCGGGTTGATGGGGGCATTTTACTGGTGCCCATCAATCAACCGCCTCCTGTGGAAACTGAATTACTGTAGTTATGCAATAGCACGAGCTTCGCTTACACTTGACAAGTCTACAGGTTCTACCAAGGCTAGACGAGTAATCCGACAGGAACTAGTAAAAAGAACTAGCGCAAGTGCCAAATGACCCTCCTTAATCGAATAGCGCCGGAGTTGGTAAACGACCCAGCTTCATGCACGATGTAATACTTTTGGCTATAAGCTCGCGCATTCTACTTTTAATGCGTGGTAATACGCAGTGCTCTTTATCCCAGAACGTGGGTGCAAGTTTGAGGCAACGGACTTTTCCCTCGATGTGACTCAATCTTCTCCACGTCTCAGATCATCGGAGTTACATATACAGCGCGCCTAAAACGGGAAATAATAATAACAGGAAAAAATCGCTTCTTCACCAAACGACACACTTCGTCGAGACTCCTGTTGGTTTGTCCCCCGGAAATGGGAGGCGACTTGTTGGCTTCAGCGATTCGAGGTTTCATCGCGCGTATGATGGGCAGCGCCACTAGTTCTTTGCCACCCTAACCTTGTAAAAACGGATCTTCAAAAAGAATCAGAAGTATGAAAGAGGAAGCTGTCCTGTAGGTATGGCCATACAGATTGAGCGTCCCCATTTTCTCACAAAATGAATAAAAATACTTCTAATGATGGATGGAGTAGGGCAAACATGTACTCTTCGTGAACTCGTAAATGCATGTATTGAAAAAATCGGAAAAGAACAAGAAATGAAATTAAGAAACGGAGATGAGTGCAGCGAATCAGCATTTAAATCTAAACCTTATATGAAAATAAATAAAATTTGGCGCTGTTGGCATGCGAGGACACTTTTTTTCACTTTTGCTAGTTCCTTTTGCTAGTTCCTGTTCACTAACAGGTCTTATTTTGGTGAGACATATGAAAAATTGCGAAGCCGCAAAATAAAAAGTAAGCCACTTTCACAAGGTTGTGTAAGGGCTTCACTGGGTGCCGCTTAGCGCCCCCATCAAACCGAACTGCGCCTCAAATTCTTCCATCAGCTGAAGAACCCACCCGGGTCCTATACTTGAATGCGCGAAAGGTGGGGATATCACAGTGATCGTTAAAGATGTTAAACCAGATGTATACCGTACCCTTATTTGGGTACCGTACTTCTCAACACATGATTTGAATTTTAATGTTGAAACGTAAGATATCATAAAATGGGCGTTAAAATGCCACTACAGGCCTTTAGCAAGCAAAACCTCGCTAGGAACTGCAAGGCTTATGCGAAAAAGTCTAGGAAGTCTGAACTGCTCAAAGGCTGCAGAATGGCAGAAATAAATAAAAAAAACGAAAGGGAAAATCAAAAGTACGACTGAGCGACAAGTTGCCACCCATCAACGGGAATTCCGTTGGTTTTTAGGCTAGAATCTCAATCAATACGTCAATAATCGATCGTGGGCGATTCGTACGATATGAACATCAAGGTAAGACTAAGCGTGGCCGAATGGCGTCCAGTGACGGCGCGTCAAAAACGCCGCGGCGCCGTCGGACAGCCAGCTGGCGGCTGGCGCCGTGGGTGGGCGGGCACTCGCGGATCGATATGGATGGGGGGCGCGTCCACGAACGGACGGAGGGTTGTTGCCGTCCGGTAGCCAGTTGAGGCAGTTAGCAGGCCAGGTTCGGGGGTCGGTGAGGACCAGCAGTCCATCACCTTATTGATTCTGCAAGGAATACGTGCGCGCTGTGGCTGGCTTTCTGGGAAACAGTGGCATGCAATGACGTATTCCTCCGCACTTTTGCACCACATGCGAATCTCGGGCGCATAATGTCGTTTACTGTTGTTTTGATGGCGCCTGGCCTCTCCCGCTGCCAGCCTCCCTTCTCCACGAGCGCTGGAATAAACGCTGACGCTCCACGCCAGGGAGATCGAGAAACAAAAGGAGTTGTAGCTCCCAATGGCATTCCCCTTCTCTGCTTAACGTTGACAAATAACGTCACGTTTTTTCTTTGAAAAAAAGATAAACGTAGACAAATAGCTTGAAATGTGTTCGCCTGAGAATTCCTGAAGGACTCGTACATAAATACACTTCACATCCAAGTGATGGAGTGGGCGTGGCTGCGTACTTTACTTGAACCTAGTCTTGGATGCGTTGTTCGTGGAATATTTCCAAAGTGTTACCTTGTCTTGCACTAGGCAAAGTCGTGATTGCAACGGTTCTGAAACTGCATATCCCCTCAAAAGCGCAGCTGCCCCTTCTTTTGAATGGAGTACGCAACCACGGACTCCTCATCTTTAGGATATGGGCCATACACTCTGTACCCCATCGTGAAAGGGGTCGCAATTGCGGATCCAGCGTTGCGCGTGACGACAGTCTCGGGAATTTCCACTCCTTCCTAGCTTATTCAACTTTTTCGGGCCTCAGTTCCATAAGTTGGGTTTCAAGTGCGAACTTTTTCCTTTGTAGAAACGGCACTATTCAACTATTACTACCCCAGTTTTGCGAAAACAGGGCGGATCTTGACCGACTTTTTTCTACAGGTTTGGATTTGGCTGAAATTTGGGTGTTAGGGGTAATTCGACCTCGTGAACACCAATAACACATCCATATTGCGGCCTGAAAGTTGCCTAGCGCCCTCGCCACAGGCGCCAGTGGTCCAGGGCATTTTGGCGCCGACACCTGTGGCGCGGCGCGCGAGCGGTTTCAGGGCGGGCAGACGTGATATTCGTGTTCAGGAGGTCAACAGCCGCTAGACACAAGGTTTCAGCGGATTTGGGGGATCTGGGGGTACTTTGGCAAGCCAGGGAGTCGGGAGGAGCGGATGTGATATTCGTGTTCAGGAGGTCGAATTACCCCTAGAACCCAACTTTCAGCCAAATCTGCCCCCGTAGAAAAAAGTCGATCAAGATCCGGCCCGTTTTCGGAAAATTGGGGTAGTAATAGTTGAATAGCGCCGTAGAAAATTAAACCAGTTCTTCATTCTATACGCGCGCTAAATTACGTAGTACGACCTCTCTATCTTCCTGCGGACACAGAGTGGAGCCTGGAGTTTGAAAAACTTCGCTCGAAGAATTCCTGAGCGATGATCAATGATGGGTTTCAGCTTCAATCTTATACAACTTTATTGAGCATTTGAAAACTCAAAAAAGAAAGTGATCGCCTACAATGATTCATGCACGTAACACTTTATATACTAAAGATGGAAGGGGCGTGTCGGCGTACTTCGCTTGAGCAAGGCGTATCCTTCTTTTCTCATGTGGGTTTTCTGCTTATGGAACGACACTTGTCGATCTATTTCACTGCGGAAACGAAGGCATGATTTCAGTCGCACCAAAGCGGCGGTATCTTACCAGAAGTGCAGCCCCTCAATCTCCCGTGGTCTCGACTGTACGTTTTCCCAGAGTGCTTTAATTCAGCACTCCAATTCCTCGGAATATCCGAAAGTGTCATCGTGTAAATCGTGATTTATTCACTTATTCGCCTGTGAAAGGTTTTTGATTGTGAGCAAAAAAGAGAAAAGATCACAGAACCTGCTGAAAGTACGTGATTTGAGAGTACAGTCTTATTCGCAGCAATGCTTGGCCTTGTCAAGGAAATGAGTTTGGTGCATCGCCAGCCCGTTTCTCCACCAATTGTTGAATCATTCAAAAGCGCAACGGTGGGGAAAGCGGGACGGTACCCCCCCCCCTCCTCTCTGACCGCCTGAACAAGGAGGGGATAAAATCAGGTTATGAGTAAAATTATGCCTTGAGCGCTACATCAGCCTGTTACTCGAACATAATTACCAAAAAGTATTGCTGAGAGTCAAACGCCCCACCCCAGGGCCGAATAACGCCCTACCTTCAAGTGAAGCCCATTACAAGCAAGAAGAAAGGAGATCATTGCCTCGTGATGTACTTCCTTTTCGTATATAGTAGCTGAATACAACATCCGATAAGCTGCATGAGTAAAAGGGTGTATGAAGAGGTTTTACCTAGGCTGCGGCATTAACCAGGAGTGGTGTGTTACTATCCATGCACTTCTCCGTTCCAGTGGAAAATCTGAATGCAGCTGAAATGCGATTAAATAATACACTCAGGGAATTTTCCTTTAATAATATCTAGGAGGATTTTCCCTTGAAGTTTTGAAAAGCTTTCTTGCCATCTAACCTATCTCGTTGTCAGGATCGCATAATACTGTTTCCACGTGGAACCAAGTCGTGAAGTTCACGTAGTAAACGCCGCGATTGTGCACAATTAAGTATTTGCGGTTCCAGCAGGTCCTACCAACTAATGATCCTGCAGGGACGGAAGTAACTTCTTGAAAGAGGCTCTCCAGAATAAGCTGAATGTATCTTTGGTGTTCCGCAACTACACAACAACCGCAACATGACTGGATGAACTATGATTCTGGCGAGCAAAAAAATTTATTTGGCTCTGCGATTTGCTCATTTCTTTTTGCATCACCTGACTCATTGAATACTGTAATGACGTCATAGGGCCAGCAATAACAACGGGCGATTTTATCATCGTTTGAAATATTGCAAATGCAATGTGATGAATTTGGGCTGACCTAGGAGTGCAACGCGTGGTGGAGTTTTTGGCCGGATGCTGATTCCTCCAGTCAGCTGTTCGTCTTCTTTCAGTGGAAGCATACTTTCAGCCGGAGCATCACCTCAGTGAAATACGGTCTTTGTGTTCGTTGGCTTTGCGAACACCTGGCGGCCATATATTCGCTACCACAGTTTTGCACGAAGGTCGAGCGTATGGCGCGAACTCGAGTCGAGTCGTAAAGGTGAACGATGGTTGAATACTTGTATCATACGAGGTATCCTCATACATTCCGCCGTCTTCAGATACACTTTCACGTGTTTTTATCACAAATCAAGGCGCTGTTCGGCTTGAGGGGGCATCGTGCCGGGTCCCAAGTCTCTGCTGCTAGTTCTTGCTAAATTACACGTTTAGCTTGGTGAGACGGTGAGATCTGTAGTCAAGTGTAAACGAAGCTCATGCAAACGCCTACCATTTCAGGACTTTGCAGGTCTCCAAAGGAATCGAAAGGAAAAGGAAGGCCCCCAGTCGCCAGCGATCTATGAGAACCAGCTAAATACCCCCACTAATCAGAACTGCTTCCAAATCAGGTGACAGTTCCATCTTCTGTGAACAGCGTAGACCATGGTGATGAGGGAAACTGGTCGTACAGTATGGCAACCCCTCACCGCTGTCTCGAAAATTACGCCTTCCAACGCATGAATCCATCTTCATCCATATTCCTACCCTATCTTCCTCAGAAGTTTCCTACCTGTAATTTCACAGAAGAAAGTCGTCATCTAGGAAGGGGAGGGGGCTGAGAATCGCCGTTCATCCAAAAAATCTCTTTCGCACTAATACGAACCCCTACGAACAAGTAAGGAAGACAAGTACGATCCCTCCCACTGACGGCTGAAGTGCGATACACTCGTTGTGAAATACTCAAGGATTGTTCTTCCTAGCTCCAACCCCTCGATTCCAGAGGTGCCGCCCACGCATTTTGCCGTCGCTCGGCTCGGTCAAGTGCCTCGGCGAATGCTTCAAATTCCATTTTGTCCGCGTTCCACGTGTGAATCGATGCACTGACAGCAAAAAACGCTGCGAGATGCTCTTCGTTTCGATTCCCATCTCAACGAATTAAAGAACAATTCCAGGAAGCTTCCGAACCAAGGAAATGGAGGGACGCAAAGTTTCTCACACAGCAAGGGCACCAATGAATTCCTGGCTCAAAATTAATAAAAGAAGTTCAGATTAGCATTTAACTAGCTTCTTTGCCAAGGTTGTTCACCCCTTCGCAGCCCTTCATAGAGACCGCAGAACCCTGGCGAGGGTTTGCACGCTACATCCGGGTGGCATTCTAGTCTTATCACTCATTCTTTTGCGATTTATAGGCATGTTTGTTGTGACCGAGTCCCTCACTAGACGGCCTGATAAGCTGGGGTTGAGGCTTGTACCAGCGTCATTTTTGCTATTCTCGCAAGTCATGGTTTTTAGGGATCGAACTCGCGGCCCATCAGGTTGCAGACCTAATGGAGTACCACTGAAAATGAAAATCAAATGATTATCTTGAAAAATCGAACAAATGAATGTATTAAGGGAGAGGGGTCGAAAGCCAAGAGATAGCCCAGCTTCCGTTTCGGGCGTGGCCTCAGAAGGAAACTGAGCGAAAGCATAGTGCTCTTCTTGCTCAAGCACCTCTCAACCTTGCGGTTATCCTTGCCTTACTGTAAGAGCTAAAGATGGCAGGAATAAGTAGTGGATAAGTGACGTTTCAGCACGGCACCAAGAAAATCCTGACCAATGACTAGGCGAACTAGTTTTTCTCACTTTCGGACTTACTAGACTTCTCAAGGCGGGAGGACACGAGGGAGGAGAACGGCTGCTGTTCGAAAATGAATCACGCTGTTTAATTATATGTTCCTCACCAATACGCGAAGTCCTCAAGAATAAACCCTCTGGAAAGATTGGGAGCTAGTTTGAAACGAGTAGCGTGTCAAGAGCCCTCGGCCGAGGGTAGAATCTACATGGAAAGATGTTAAAAAACATCAAACTATTGGCGGTAGGTACCACTGAAGACGCGTCGCACAGGATGGTAAAATTAGGGTAAACCGTTTTCGAGATGTTCTCCTATAAGTGAGAGTAAAGCTACAATGTTGCGATGAGTTGGAGCCATACATCATCGCTGTCATGCTCAAGAGGGCCTAAAGTATTTTCATCAGTCTCGAACAGCTAGGTGATTTCCAGGGTTGAGTCATTCGCGGAGATGGAAAATACCAGTGGGCCACTCCCATGGTTCATTCCCTGCTTCCTGAAACCCGACCCCTTGATTGACTGTTACGGACGTCCCACGCACGTCCGTTCAGCGGGTCCTGAAGGATTAGGAGGAGTGTCCGAAATCAATGAGAAGTATCTACTTAATCCGATACTCAAGCTTTTGTGTGCGCTCCATAAGCGGAGTGCGGATGCCCTTTTTGTCCTACCCCCTCCCACATTTGTATATGCCTCTTGTTATCCAGCAATAGTTGTGAGCGAAATGGTGGCTAGGGAGTAATAATAGCTTGTAGTTTCCCTATGACCAAAAGAATAGTGGCTAATCAGTATAAAAACACATTCCGGAATAACACGTGGGTTGTGGCGTCCAAATGTGGATTCGTAGACGGCAGTTGTCTTGATAGTGAACGAGAGAGGGGACAAAGGCGTTGAAGTCGCCTCAACTAAGGCGTTAGGATTGGACGTTTTTTTGAAGAAGCGAGACACTGCTATACGAATGAGAGACCAAAGACAAAGGTCGAAAGAGCAGGCAATAAGAAAGCCTTCGAGGGTTGTCCTTCATCTGTGTCCATGTCCGTACCTACCCATCGACCCAGCATATCTCGTCCACAAATGGGCAAAAAAATCCATTTCAGGGGCGGCAACTTTGGCCGCCGTAGTGAACTTGTCACTTACTGTAGTGCTGGAAAGTGAAGCAACCTCTGAGACCTGGGACCGGATTGGACAGGTGAGAGGTTTGTGCTTTTTGAATATTCGCTGACTGTGTCTTTAAGTCCGATACAGCTCGGATTATAAGGTTTAGATAGTGGTGAGGTGGTCAGTGGAGCTAGAAGTTCAATGAAAATGATCTTTTTAGAACTTATACTGCGCCAACGAGGTTCTTAGGTGGAACTTTTATCGATCGTCTGACGCTTTGACTTAATCATCACCCACTGAGACGTAAACACGTCTGAAGATTTAAATGTTGCCCTCGCTAAGGCGTTGAGCGCCCCTTCCCAAGCGTTTCCGACCGAGAAAACAACAAAAAAGTCCGTGAGTGGGAAGGGGTGCCCCGGGAATATCACAGCGTAAGCAGGATCCTCACCCTGTATTTACAAAATTAACACAGATGCCGAGGCGTTATAAAGATAGTATTCAAACACTAAAAACAGCGTGTTATAGCGAAAAACGTAATTCGTGAAGTGAAGTGACAAATACGGGGCTGCTTGGCTTGAGAGGGGCATTCTGCACTTTTGCTCGTTCCTTTTACCACTTCATTTTATTGACAGGTTGCTCTTTGGTGAGAGTAGTAAACCCTGTGTGAGCCACTCTGATTACAGGAAATTACGAGTCTTCACAAGAATTCTTGAACTGTATTCGCTTAATACTGTTTGGTGCCCCGCCAAGCCGGACTGCGTCCCAAGTACTACACCATTTCAAGGGGGTTTGACTCGATCCTTCCACAGAGCCTGCACAGAAGTACGTGATTCTATGAACACTGAAGTGGTTCCTATGCAGTAATCGCGTATTTAGAAGACAGAGCACATTATTCGTGTGGGAATCACAACGGGGGGAGGGGGTCATACTTAGCTGAAGAGTGGAGCAGTATCTGGACACCGGGAAACTGTTGATTTGTTCGCTATATGTTCCCCTGCCTCCAACACTGTCGTTGGTCTGAGATGTCCGCCTCTGAGCTAGGTCCCATTTGATGGCAAAAATCTTGGAACGTTACAGTGATTATCACTGAAGTTAGTCGGAGTATTTCAGCAGCGTCAGGGTTTTGGCAGCGCTAGCCCCTTTCCCACCATTCCTTGAACGCCTAAAGTCACAACGATCCGTGTAAAGTTGGATGGCCGCGTCAAAATATCCTTAGCCTAGTAGACCACGGCCGACTGACTTCAGTGAGGTAACGAGTATATGCAGGCTAGAGTGTCGTTCCAAAGGAAAACATTTGCAGGAAGTGTCATATTCGCTCAACACGACGATATGCCCTGACAGGATAGAGGTCCACTCATCGTAAACGCTACCCTATTCGAAGTTTGCTTATTTCCTCTTTGAAAGCAAGTTAGTTATTCCTTTTGCTTATGGGCATATTCCTCCTTTGAGGACGTCATTTTGAATGAGAAAGAAGGCTAACATCGTCAACTTTCTGCGCCTTCAAGTTGACAAGTGCAATGAAAGAGCCAGCGTTTTCGGCTCTTCTCGAGGCTTTCACAGCTGCTATTCCACGTATCGGAAGCTAACCAGCGCGATGACATCATCACTGGCCCTTCAATTCATTTCGAAAGATGTTCCCAGAGGGGAAGTGGTGCCGCTAAGGGTATTATCAAGGGTATAACTTTTAGGCTAATGCTTCATCATGAAGCAAGAGTACTATTAAAAAAAGCGCACATCGGCCATCATATTGGGCATTTCTTATCTCAGGTGGGCGGAGCCAGACCTGCTATTGTTAGTCATTGACGCCTTAGCCTCAGAAGCGAAAGGCGCATGTATTAGGCAGAGTTCAGACTCCGCGACGGCAGTGGCCTTCGGTCGCGGCGTTCGACACCGATCGGATCATATGGCTGCTTGACTGCATCGATCGTGTCGAACAGCGGCTAAGGAAGCGGTTGCGTAGCCGAAGTCTGAACGCTGCCTTAGAAAAAAGCGATTGGTAGCTCGGTCCTGCCGATGTTGCAGGCGTGCAATCGTACTTGGGTGATGCTCAGTAAGAGCAAACAAATGGGATTAAATGCGACAGTGAGCGAGGTCGGGCGACCATACGCGACATAAAGCGACAATATGTTACATCGAGCGACGACATGTTACATCGAGCGACTTGTAACAATAATGTGATACAAATGAACAAAATGACTTCCAAATGTGAGCGTCTCATAGATCCGATCGGTTACAAGCCTTGTAAGCTGGGTGGGTGCGTTCAGAGTCGGGAGTGGCAAAATAACGCTCATGATTTCTTCTTCATCACTATGAGATAAGACGTCATCTCAACGAAGGGGTCATATTTAGCGTGCTCAGAGAAGTCTGTATCATGGAAAAAGGGTGCTTTGACGATAGATATTCCTAATCCCCCCTTTCACGTTGTTCCATGAAGAATTTTTTGGGAACTCGCGGATAAAAGGTAGCATGTAAAAAAGAAAAGAGAGAATGGAGAAGCTTGACTTTGCAATTAGAGAGAAGAGTAACGTGTGAGGCGAGGGAAGAATAATGGGGAGGTCGTTCTGAACGACCAGAATTCCTCATCCGCATGACACGTGCGTTGATATCATCAGTGTAAACGTACTAAATGGGTGGATGAAGGTTACACCGCTCGTTATGAAAAAGATGCAAACGGAGAGGCCAGAAAAATTTGAGGATTTCCAGGAGGTGAATGAGGGTCGTTCCGTAGGGGTGCTCTCGTAGGTATCTCATTTACTTATTTGTTTATCCGTAAAACGCACCATATAGCGCTAGTCCACCATGTTAACTACAATCTTGTTCGCTGTGGATGCTGGGCTTTTCAGAGTGAGGGGTCTGATGCGGCGCCACCCTGTGCTCCGCCAGTGTGGCTACCTGCCAGTTTCTAAAATTGGTGGAGAACGTGTTGGCGCCACGCCGAATCAGCCCCCTGTAGCGGCCTAGAGTCCACAGCGAACAAGACTATAGCAAGTCCTCAAAGATTCGCGATCCTTCGCTGTCACAAAATAGCGCGTCAGGGGTTTGTATATAGACGACAAGGTGCTGAGCAGCTCGATTGTGAAGAAAAAGCAGAAGAAAAGACACCCAAATGCCCTAGATAGAGCCCCATTCCGATCTCAGTTTGTTACCCATACTCTCTATGTACACACAACACTGTCTGCGCCTCGCCACAATGGTTCTCGGTAATCTCTACGCACCGTACTCAGTAACCGCAATTTTCATGCTTTTTCAACACGCCACTTCGTGTTCCCTAAGGCGATCCTTGAAGGGGAGGCGGGGTCACTGGGAAAAGGAGGCGTCACTGAACCTATATTGCGCCCTCCCTTACAATTTTTGCCGCGAAACCGGTACAAGGTTGTTCGTCGCGGACCACACTACCCTCCTGACGCCATATTTTCAACTTCGATACCTGATCGCGGACCGTGCCTTTAAATGTAACAGCAAAACCTAGAAGGGTTTAGTAACTCCAGAGCGAGGGGGCATTTGAAGGAATCTTGTAATTAGTGCAAAACTGATCATCATAGTCTTGAATACAGAGACGAGGAGCTGTATTCTACTGGGTAGTGGAACCAACTTCATGCACAGTGATCTCGTGCTCACGAAGGAAATCAGAATTTTTCAAGTATTCTTAAATGCCCCACCCTCAGAGTTATCAGCGACATTAGCTATAAGTACTGAAAGCGGAGAATTTCGTGCAACATCAACTGGTTACGAAACAAATGAGAATTAAACGCGAGGAGAACTAGGCGTGTGGGTCGTTGTACCGATCTGACCCGCGTAATGGGTCTGATCGGTACAGCACGTATAATGTGCTTTGAAAACGCACAATTGAAGCAGTTGGGACGGTTAACGACCATAATGACCCCACTTATTCGAAAGATTCGCGCGATTACTAGTTGGAATTTGTAGGGCACCGCTATTCGGAGCATTTTTTCTGAAACTACATGAGCGTTTTTGTGATCAAATCATCGCATCTATTGCTGCACGTTTTATGAATGACGCCCGGTTTGTATTTACGATAAGTAGGGCCCTCAAACAGACCTGTGGTAGGTAGTATAGTTATAGTGGAACTTTTTCTTCCAATTATAAGATTATTGGTATCGGGGCTTACACGATGAAATAGAGGCCTGCAACGTGAACGAGAGCGAGAAGATTACTTATGACAAAGGCAGTGAAATCGGTCGTTTTGTGAAAAGAATGGAAATAGGGCACGCCATTTCGATAATGGGGATCGTGTTCAAAACGACTTCTCTTCAGCTCCCTCCAGCGCACGAGTCCGAGAACATTTCTATCCAACGAACGGAAGGGAAAAGAACCTCACACTACAGGAACTACCCCTTCATAACTGGTAGAGTCCAGCTCCTTCCGCTA